>BRDA01034777.1:0-23224 GCA_036984385.1 Crenuchus spilurus | reverse complement strand
CACTTGCCATGTTTGGAGGACGAAGAATGATGAGTACCATCCCAAAGCACCACCCCTACTGTGAAGCATGGAGCATACTGTTGAAGATGGGTCATGGCTGGGTCTTCCAACATGACAATGACCCAAAGCACACAGCCAGGATAACCAAGGAGTATCTCCGTAAGAAGCATATCAAGGTTCTGGAGTGGCCTAGCCAGTCTCCAGACCTAAACCCTATAGAAAATCTTTGGAGGGAGCTCAAACTCCGTATTTCTCAGTGACAGCTCAGAAACCTGGCTGAACTGGAGAAGATCTGTGTGGAGGAATGGGCCACAATCCCTGCTGCAGTGTGTGCAAACCTGGTGAAAAACTACAGGAAACATTTGACCTCTGTAATTGCACCAAATTAAAAAGGCTACTGTACCAAATATTAACATTGATTTTCACATGTGTTCAAATACTTATTTGCAGCAGTAACACACAAATCAATTATAAAAAAAATCATACATTGTGATTTCCAGATTTTTTCTTTTAGATTATGTCTCTCACAGTGGACATACACCTAAGATGAAAATTTCAGACTCCTCCATGATTTCTAAGTGGGAGAACTTACAAATTCGCAGGGTGTTCAAATACTTATTTTCCTCACTGTAACTATACAACTACAGTTTGATCCAAGTGTGTGACGATTTAGGCATAGCAGTATGCACAGTTCTAATAGATGCCATTCTGATTTTCTACATTTGGAAGAAGATTTTTCTGCTTAATTAAAATTACGCTTTTGCTTAACTTCCTTTAAGTTACAGTAACTCTGAAATGAACTGAACATGAGACGAGTTCATGCATCTGGCTCATATGGACAAGTGTCTTAAACTAATCAAGAAAAAACATTTACAAAGAAATTATTTATTTATTTATTTATTTTTCTATATTTCTGCATAAATTTGACCTAAAATTGTGAAAGTAGATGAAGAGAACAAATTCAAACGAAGTAGACAGAAATATTAGACTTGAGGACAGTGATCTAATTTTGCATGTCTATGAGAGGCAAAAATATGTGAACCTCCAAGATTAGCAAATCATTTGAAGGTGCAATTCGAGTCAAGTTTTGTCAATCAATGGGATGACAATCAGGTGTGAGTGGATGCCCTGTTTTATTTAAATAACAGAAATCTAGCAAAGACTGATCTTCACAACACATTTGTACAAGTGTACTTACGGTATGAACAAAGGAGATTTCTGAAGACCTCAGAAGAAGAGTTGATGATGCTAATCAGAAAAAGGTTATAAAACCATCTCTAAAGAGTTTGGACTCCTGGTACACAGACAGGGTACAAATGGAGGAAATTCAGGACCATTTTTACACTCAGCAAGAGTAGTTGACTGATAAAGATTACATAAAGAGCAAGGTGTGTAATAGTCCACCATCAGGAGATCACAGAACAATAAGGGTGTGCATGGCAGTGTTACAAAAGTAAGAAGACTTTTAAAACAATGTTTTTTGGATGAATGAGATCAAAATTTATTTTTGGTTTATTTGAGAAGGATTATGTTTGTAGAAAGGAAAACACTGCATTAAAAAACTCATCTTGTCTATGAAACAGGGTGATGGTAGTATCATGACCATTGATGAAACTGAATTCAGAATTACACCAGCAAATTCTAGTGTCAGGATATCTGTCCATGAGCTGAATCTCAAGACAGCATGAAGCAAGACAACAACCCTAAGCACACACGTCATTCTACCAACAAATGGTTAAAGAAGAATAAAGGTAATGTTTTGAAATGGCCAAGTCAAAGTTCTGACCTTAATCTAATAAAAATATTTTGGAAGGACCTGGAGCAAGCAGTCCATGTGTACTTCCAAGCTAATGTGCAGGACTGATTCTGAACAATTACGGGAAACATTTAGTTATTGCTGCAAATACATTTGCCATTCACAAACATAATATTGGATCAGATTAAGTTTTAGGTCCAATTTATGCAGAAATTCTAAAAGTTTCACAAAGTTTCAAGCACCACTGTAGGCGAAACATGCAGTTATGTATACTACCCCAATCAGCCACAACATGATGAAGCAAATGATATGACATATCAAGCTCTGTGATATATTAGACAGTAAGTGAACACTTCATTCTCATGATGTGTTGAATGCTGCAGAAAAGTATACAAGTGTGCAGACCTGAGCCATTTTTACAAGGGCCAAATATTTATGGTCAGACACCAGGGTCAGAGCTTCTCTGAAGTGGCAAATCTTGTGTGGTGCTCCCAGTCAGCAGTGGTGAAATATACACTGACAGAAGCTCCAGGTCTCAGTCCATTTGAGCACCTGTGGGATGTGCTGGAACAGTGAGTCCAATCCAAGGCACCTTGACACTTATAGGACTTAAAGGAGCTACAAATACCACAAGACACCTTCAACAAGCTTACAGATTCTGTGACTCAGTGGGTCCTGTTTGCTTAGCACCCGAGGACTGACAGCATATTAGCCAAGTTTGAATGGTTTTACTGTTATGGCTGATTGGTGTATACAGTATGTTAATATTTATTTAGTTCTTTCACTGTAAATGTGTAAAAGTGATGCTCAGTTTTGAGTGTGGAACACATTTTCAAGGTGATCAATGTCAGCTGTCAAATGTTCATAAGTAACAGAGTACTCTTCAGTTCTATTCTAGTCCATTTTCTCATCTTCCACCCTGTGTTGTCTTGTCTACAGAAGCTTCAAACTTGCCATCTTGTAAGTCTTTCTCAGTGTGTCTCTTTATTACTCACTCATGCGTTTTTTTAGTTCTCAGAAACACAGGAATTAATTGAATGATCTCTTACAAACCCAGGGTGAGTAGGAGGGATAAATGTACTGCATTTCCCTAAGTGCAAATAGAAACTGCACCCTAAATCTTCCTAACACCCACTACCCTCACCCCACACCCTGTCTAACCTGCCCTTATCCTCAATTGAATAGCCATGGCTGGAAAAGTACTGAAAAATCATATGTATTAATATATGATTTTGATATAATACAAGAAGCATGACAATTGCCTGTTCCATTCATAAAACATGGAGACATATAACCTACCACAGAATTCAGCTTTTTGGTTGGCAAACAGTTTAGTGGCATCTCTGATTTATTGTTTTTCTTACAAATTAGTGCTTTACAGATTTTACAGAAACCCTTGAAACATATTATTACTTTCATTATTAGTATTGTAGTTTTACAAGCATCAGTTACCTTAAAGTGGAAAGTGAATTGAAATGAAAATTGAAATGCATCATTAACTGCAGTGTTCTTATATAAATCTCACTATTTGTCATTTATCAAGTATTACTATGAGAAAGCTTTTGAAAATGTCTTATTGTTGTATTAGCAGCAATACAGTGACTAAATCTACAATTATGGGAAAAATAAAGTACACCCTCATTCAATTCTATGGTTTTACGTAGCAAGGCATATATGTGTGTGAGAGAAACTGAAAAAAGAGCTACATCTCAGACTTTGCAGGCCTCAGTATGTTAAACACATTCACAATCATACCAGTACAATTACCAGGAGAAAACTTGGAAGCACAGGGTATGAGTGCAAAGTTACATCTGAACAAACCACAAGACATCTAAAACAATATCCTTTGGATAAACAATATCAGTGTGGAGATTTTTGGCCATAATTCAAAACTAAACACAGTATATCATCACAAACACCTCATACCAACTTTCAAGCACAGTGGTGGAGGGGTGATGATTTAGACTTGTTTTGCAGCAGAAGAACCTGGCCACCTTTCAGTCATTGAGTCAACCCTGAAATCCTCTGTATAGCAAAGTATTCTAAAGTTAAATGTGAGGCAATCTTTCAGACAGCTAAAGCTTGACTGGTGTTGGTTCAGACAACAGGACAATGATCCCAAGCAGACCAGCAAATGTACAACAGTATGGCTAAAAAAGAAAATAATCAAGGTGTTGCAATGACTCAGTCATAGTCCAGACCTCATCCCAACTGAAATGCTGTGATGGGACATTAAGAGATCTGTGTATAAACAAATATCCATAAACCTCAATGACCTGAAGCAGCATTGTAAAGAAGAGTGGACCAGAATTCCTCCAGAATGATGTGAGAGACTAATCAAGTCATAAAGTTATCATCTTCTTCAAGTTATCAATATCTTCAAGTTATTGCTGCTAAAGGTGCATCTCCAGTTTTGCTTCTTTTTTTGTTAAACTATGAATAGCTCTATTGTGGAATCTGTTGTGTGGTGTTATTCATCTGAGGTTGTATTTTCCTAATTTAAAGATTTTTTACCAATTTTTTCCAGATTGTTCTTTTATTACATTCAGAAATCCATATAATTCAAAGAGGGTGTATTTGTTTTTCACATGCTATTACTTGCAGGAAGTATAGACAGGTAAGATTGCTCAGCCTCTATAATTCATTCAAGGTAAAGGAACTTATTTGTAGTTACTTTAAGAAACCATTTACCTTCGATTTAATAAACATTTTCACATTATAAAATGCAAATATCAAAATAGAAGGCAGAAGTACTCTACAGCACTGTTTCTTACACTACCACTCAAAAGTATAGGGTCACCAATTAAATTGAACACATGCTTCCCATAATGCTTTGCACAAAATATATACTAAAATTCTACTGGAGAGTAAATAGCCTATAAATTAACTTGTGGGAGACAGCAAAACAAAGATAAAAAGTGGTGACATTGTCCTGCCTTACCCTCCTACCGCAGGGTCTCCAGATGGCTAGAAAAATAGAGGTAAAATATGTGTCTGGCTGACAATGAAGATTTGAGTAATAGTGTATAACAGCGAGTAAAAGAAATTTCTAAAGGGAATCAAAAATTCATCTGAGAAAAGTAGGCTAAATGTTTTCTCTTAAGAAATAATTACAGCAGTATAAATAACACAATATTTGACTAGTTAACAATGCTTTAACCTGCCAACAGTTCCTAAACAGGTTGCTGAAACTAAAATGTTCCACCACAACACTACCCCTTTGCGGGAAATCCATGAGAAATTCACAAAGCAGACACAGTGTTGAGCTTTCCTCCTCTTCCTCTGGAGAAGAGCTACTGCAATGACAGATTGTATACAAGGAGAAAAAAGCTGCATCTGAAATGAGAGATGAATGCTTTGTGAATGTGACCTCCCTGATAATGCCTCCTTATGCAACCAACTTTTTCAGTTGGTTGTGCTGATGCAAACATGTTCTATAATAGCTTGCTGTTTCAGTTATGTATATCTGTTCCCTTCATGTCATTCGTGTACATTTAAGGGCCTCACTGATATGAGTTTTGTTGGCAGTACCAGTTTTAATTTAAGATCTGCATGTTAAATTATAATGTATAGGGTCAAAAATGTACTCCTGCTGTGTAGTGGTGCTTTACTAATTATTGCTGATTACATGATTAATATTCTGAAGGGACATTCTACTCTGCATGTTAAGATTTGAAATTCTGCACTGTAAATAAACTTTATGTAGCACTTTTCTAAGAGAGAGCTAAGGTATCACCTATGATCACAACTCAAAAGCAACGGAATAAAAGTGATTTTTTAGGCATTTCTTAAAAGAAGTTGTCTGATATCAAGAGGAAGACTATTCCAGATTTTACGTGCACACAGCAAAAGCAATCTTCTTTTTGAAGATTGAAAAAAGAAATTCATTATTCGTGGATGTCACAAATGCCATGTAAAAGGGTTTGCTGTACATATAAATAAGTGAGTACACCAGTCAGTTGTAGCAGATTGTGAAACTATGATTATGGGCAAAGCACGTGATTTAACTGATGTCCAAAAGTTGCATGGTAATAAAGTGTCAGGTGTAGAGTGGTACCACCACAGAAGCTGCTAACTTTGTGGGATGTTCTAGAGCTACTGTAGTGATTGTATACTGAGAATGGACTTCACAATCATTGAGTGTCTCCCAATGGCATAACAGTGGTTCCCCAAGAGCCGTTGATGCCAGAGGGAAATTATGACTCTGGCCAGTGGTACCTTAGTGCTCTGCTGAAGGTAGAATTGGCATGAGTGCCTCTGGATACCTTCTGTCTGTAATGCTTGGCAATGGATGTGGGAAGATGAGTGTAGGTTTATAGACAACTGAATGTAATACCAAGACAATAGAACCAACAGAAAATAAACAGAAACAGGGTAAATAGAACCAAGTTAAAAAGAAGACAGACTAGGCCTCACACCAGACAGGCTAAGTCAGCTAAGCAATGCAAAGGGCCATGTAGGCCTCACTCTGACTGGGGACAGTTGGGAAAAGAAGTTACATGGCTCATGAAGAGTGCAAAGGATTCTGGCATATGTAGTTCAGAGAAGACATGTGAGGACATGTGATAGGCTAGAGGAGCATGGAGCGTGACACCGTCACTTAATACAGTCCGTGCCATTGCATCTTGCTAGTGTCATGTGAACCAAGGGTGGTTATTCCCACTATTAGGTAGGTGGTCATAATATTCTGATATGACCCTGTATACTGGACTTCTTTCTGTTTATGTGAGCCCAGTGTTCTGGCAGTGCTTGCAGAATGTAATTATTTCCTTAAATCACAGATCTGTCATTATTTGTAAAAACATATCTTGACATTGAAGTCTTGAAAACTTATAACAACTGTATAAGAGCAGTGAAATCACACAGTGTGAGCCCACCTCTACCAACTCTCCACTGTGGTGGTGACCAGTGATATTGCACTTTTTTGTATGTCTTTATGTGTAACTTTAAACTATTGTAAAACCCATGTCTTGGGCAATGCACAACCTATTTATAACTATTTCATTGAATAACTCTCTCTGTGAGATGGCCTAAATATCTGCTTCCTATAACATCAAACCATGATATTCATAATCTAATATGTAAATCAGTGGAATTCTTGCAGGCAATATCATTAATATTATTAAATCTTTAAAGCTCTGACACCTGCCAATTGAATACATCAGTCAGGCCCTAATGTATTTACATGTCTACCATCTGCATCTAGGTCTTGTTGTCTAGGAGTGAATCATTTTCCTTTAAAAAAAATGTATGTAGTGTCCTGGATACCTGTTTGGAAGTGTCACTTCCTCTTTCTTTCTCTCTCTTTCTCTCTGCCCCAGAACCAGAACCAGCAGGTGTTGTCAGTGGGGGGTGCGGGTGGAGTGGAGGAGGAGGAACAGGGAGAGCAGGACAGTCTCATGCCGTCTGACGAAGCCAGTGACTCACGTTCGCTCCACCGCTGTGCCTCGCGCTCCCTGCAGCCCCCAGAGGATGAGGAGGAGGAAGAGGAGGAGGAGGAAGAGGAGGGTGAGGAGGAAGAGTACGAGCCCCCCCACCACTCCCACTCGTACAGAGATGTGTACCCGCCCAACCGAAACCACCCTAGCAGCATCCACAGTGCTAATGGGCACGAATCACAGGACCGGCTACTACAACAACGAGACTCGCAAGACGGGCACAGTCACCGCACCAACCGTCAGCGCACACGGGCTTGGCCCAGAGATAACTACTGAGTGGAGAATGAAGGAATCAGACAAGGAGAATGGACAGAGGAATAAGGGTGTGCGGTAGTGTATAAATATGCAGGAGAACAGGGGTGTGTCTGTGTGGATCTTTGGTGGCAAAGCTGCATGTTTTTCTGAACACTGAGGAAAGAATACAATGAGAAACAGTAATGCACTGAGTTTACTTAAAGTCATTTCTACATGTGTTATATCACAATTATTGCCAAAGTAAGTCAACTGAAAGACAAGATTATATTGACGATAGACGGAAATACAGGGTTCCTACATGTTTTCCATTTTCCATACTTTTCCAGACTCAAATGTCCAGACTCCTTGGTAGACATAGTCACATAAGTTGAATATTTTTTAATTTTTGATGTGATGTATACAATCATACACTTCCCTGTAAAAGTTAACTGGTCCAGTGTGGCACTGAGTCGTCAATCCCCATTGGCATCACTGGCCCATGGAGCACCACTGTTGTACCTTTGGGATGCACTCAATGTATGAGAAGTCCATTTTCCTGTACACCTTCACTACAGCGGTTCTATGAAGTTAGCAGTTTCTGAGATGCTTCCACCCTTTACCCGGTACCCTATTATCACATCATTTTGGATATCAGTTACATCACGTCCTGTCCCACTATGATGGGTTTTACACTCTGCTACAACTGACAGGTGTGCTCACATACATCAAACCCTGTCACATGACATGTGTGACATATCATGCCAAATTCACCTAATTTGATGGTGGAAATTCAAATTTATTACAGGCACTTTGGGACAGTGCTGGATTGTGGATTGGGTGTTCAAATGCACATATTTTTTGTCCTGCTTTTTAATTTTATAGTTTAGGAAACAATATGATCAATTGTCTGGATTTTCTATACGTTTTTCTTACTTCTTTACTTCTCCATACTGCATAAGAACCCTGTACACACATTTGAAGTTAGTGCAGTGCATTACTGTTTTTCAGGCTAGTGTTAGTTTGTTGTATAGTTTCCACAGTGTTGTGCCACAGATTATTGCACTATGGTAGTTAATTTACAGAAAAGGCAGCTCACCTCTTTTAAGTTCAAGTACACATCCATTGGAAGAAAGGATTTGAGCATCTTTGTCCGTCCAACAGTAGTTATTGTAACAAAAAAATTAAAACTCTTGATCAGCACTTTTTAAGCATCGGATATAAAATGATATGGGAACATTTTGTTGCATCTTAACTTTTCACATGAACGGTCACAATTTCCTGCCAATATTCAGAGATGTAGCTTATACCCCCCACTAACCAAAACAGGGTAGTCTTCTCCATGACGGAGAGATAGTGAGATGGATGCTGTCGTTTGCATATATTCCAAGTTCACATTCTTCCCACATTTTTTTTTATCTGTTGCTTTTGCTATGAATTCCCCGTCACCTTACTTTGCAGTGTCAGCGTGTATGATGAGTGTAAGAAAGCAGTGAGTTTCTGGCCAGTTTTGTTTGTGACTCATTCAGAGGCCTACAGAGAAGACTGAATAGAGAAATGTTACTGTTTAATATTAGGCCATCTTTCATAGACCCTCTTTTTAAAGCAGCCAATGTAGCCTGCCACTTTTCCTGCCATCATTTCTGTGGGACAAGATAGTTTAAAACCATAAAAATAGAAAATGGCAGCCTAATCTCTATCTGATGCACATGTAGCATATACTTGACTCAAAACACACTTACAATAGACTTCTATTGTAAACTATCTAATATGTTTCAAGTTACATGATTGGTTCAGTGGAAAACCATTTCACTGTGACAACACTGTATCTCCAAAAGCTTTTTGGTGGCACAGCCTTCTGTTATATTAGTCTTATATATGATCATTTCGCTGTACTTGTACTTGTACTGTACTTGTCCACTGACAATAAATTTATTCTGATTCTGATTCTTCACAGTAAAGCTATAGATAATAGATAAATGTAATGTGTTATCTCAAGTAATTAACTGTATGCTACAGATAGAGCAGATAGAGTTTAGGCTGAAATATGCTACATGATTACTTTAAGGCAATGGGAAAGCATGCATTAGATGTAATTATAATACACAGACATATCAGCATATTATGACCACCCCTGGTGTGGAAGTGATTCACTCTATTTCACTCTGTACCACTCACTGGAGTCATCGTTCCCCTCTGGCATCAGTGGCCCATGGGGCACCACTGTTATGCCATTGGGAGACACCCAGTGTACAAAAAGTCCACTCTTGGTTCACCTTCACTACAGCAGCTCTAGAACATCCCACAAAAGTTAGCCGTTCCTGCGATGCTACCAGCTTTCACCCAGTACTCTGTTATCATGCCCTTCTGGATATCAGTCACATCATGTACTTGTTTTACACACTGTTACAACTGACTGGTGTGTTCACAACCCTGTCACATGGTATCTGTGATGTCCCAGGCCAAACCAGGGGTGGTCATAACATTCTGGTATGACCTTTTCATTCTTACTAAAGAGCATGTTGTGACTTTACTGAAGACCTTTCTCTTATCCTATTTTTTCCTCCTCTAGTGGAGGTGTGGAGACTTGTGGGTTTGGCCTTGTGATAAAAGGAGGTTGCTGTAGGCCTGAAAAGAAAAACAAAAAAACAAAGCATTGTTTGCAGTGTGCTTGTTAGGGTGAATAGCCCTAAAAATTACTTAAAAAAGACAGTACCATGACTAAACTCTGTAGCAGTTCAGGCTAAGGTGGATCCAGTATAGGACAACTTCAACTGGCCTTAATTTTCTTTCTGTGCATCTTAAATACTGCATGGTTAAGATATTATTTAGGACTATTTGCACATTACGGTTGGAAAAGGACCTTATGAATATATATATATAAATGAGTAGATGAGTCGACCATCTACTCTTGTTTCTATTGTTTTTGAAATCTGCAACAGGATAATAGTAAATGCATCTGCATATGCGCAAACACTGTATATATTGAATGGGCACATTATATTGAATATAATTCCTTAGCAAGTCATTTTACTTTGTTATATAGGAAACTGCACCTAGTTTTGAAGAAATGTTTGCAATGTTTACACAGCTGGAAGCGCTCTCACTCAAAGTACTATGAAACAATTGGGGATGTGTGTCACTTCAGGTGTTGCGTGAGTGTATAAAGTCATATAAACCTGCAGTACACTCCCATGTCATCTGTCATCATTGGGGAAGAGTTTGTTGTATTTTTTTTGTTTTGGAATGAGTTGTTTCCCTCCAATGCATTGTTCATAAATCATATTTTGTCAGCCTGACAACCATGTGAAAATACTGTTGCATGCCTTAACACCATTATGTCATGTGTGTAGCTCCAGATATTGAGGGCTATGCTGATTGTTCAAAGCGTTTTTGATTGTATATTCTCTATAAATTTGCAAAAAAAGCATATTCTTTTAAGTTAAAGTTCAAGAATCAGCTGACCTGTAGACTTATATCAGATGTTATATCAGAACATTATGACCACCTTAAACATGCGTAAACAGGCCCAGATGTAAAAGTGTTCACTCAGTGGTGATCCCTGACACTTTCCTATTCATCATAGAGGTCTACTGGTCCACTGCAGTGCATCGTTTCCTTCTGTTGGGAGGCACTCAATGCACGAGTAGTCCGTTCTTGGTACATCTACACTATGGCAGCTCTAGAACATCCCACAATGTTAGTGGTTTCTGAGATGCTACCACCCTTCAACCGGTAGCCTATAATCATGCCCTTTTGGACATCAGTCACATCACGTCCTTTGCCCATTTATGGTTTCACACTCTGCTACAACTGACTGGTGTGCTCACTTATTTCTATGTGCATCAAACACCGTCTTGTGGTATCTGTGCTGAGTTCATTCCAGACCAGTTTTGGTTATAAAAATATTCTGATATGATGGTAGATCCGAATTCAGGTTTTTTTTTTTTAGCTGAGTACTATAACATCTGCCCATTGGTTTCTGCTGTATATTTTGAATCACTGGGGTTTCTGTTCTTCTAAGAACAGACAAAAGTCATAATTGTTGTACATGAATGTATGATACGGACACAGTAGATATTGGGTTAAAAATCACTAGAGTATTCCTTTTACCTAGTCTACTAGAGTGAAAACAGTGACCTCTAGTGATGTGTGCTCCTCAATGCACTGCACAGCACTGGAATTAGCTTTTACCAAACAAAAATGTACATTTGTCCATGTAATGTTTAATATGTTCCCTGATTGTTGCCTTTAAATTGAATCTGGACAGCCTCATAAATCACCACAAACCTATGTGCACTTATCTTGTCTTGGTGCTTTGAGAATCATCTCCCATGCCTGTTTACGCTCATTTCTAGTGCTCAGTGTTTTTACAAGCTAAAAGCCAGAAGTATGTTCTTCCACACAAAAGATATGCTGTTCTTCACAATGAACTAAACTCACTTTTAGTGTACTGCATCTTTATTTGCCCTAATCTCTGTTTCACTGGTATATTTAGCTATTGTTCTGTATTTTGGCAAAAAGAAACAGCATGACTGGAAAAAAAAAAGAAAAAAAAAATCTATGCAAGTGTTGCATGAGATCGTTTCTTTCTACACTTTCTGATCTACTTTAATAATCTTCCGATTCTTCCTTCTCTTTGTTACTTACGATTCCAATTATAATTCCTAAGTTTTGTACTGAGCACAGAAAGATGGGGGACATTCCCCTCAAAGTGAAAACAATGTGACTGCTTCTTTTAAATATTATGGGCTTTGATACTTCCACTCTTCTTTTCAGTTCTTTTAAATGTGGTGCATAGGGACTTAAACAAAATCAGAGTATATGGTATAGCAATTATGGATATGATACTAAAAGTTCCATCTTATCAGCTGGAATTATGTGTAGTTTAAAACTACCAGTGTTTACAAGAAAGATTTACACTTTTTTAAAATTTTGTTTGAGACTGCAGACTGTAGGCATGCTTTTGAATATGGGCATGATGTCCTGTTAAAATTAAATCTTGCATGTCATTCTAGACTTTAGCTTTAGACAGCCATTTTTCTGTATTTAGACATCACACTGTTTTATAGTGGACCAATACAGTAACTACAATTAACAGATGCTTATTTTGGTGTATAAGAAGCACAACTTTTACAATGGGTATAATTTGATTTTTCTTTGTCTTCTATACTGTATGCAATACAAATGTGGAAAGACACCGCCTTACAACATCAAGACTTCATTTTCTGTATAGACAGAAGGGGGGAAAAAAAGATACATGTATCACTACTTATTTTTCTTTTTTTTTTGTTGTCTGCTTTGTAATGCAATAAATGCACTAGCTATGACCCCAACAGACACTATGACAGTCTTCAAGCACTATCTTCAAAGCCCTCTTACCCCATCTTTCTGAAGAAAAAAAAAATTCTGCTTGATGCTGTATAGAATGCTTTCTATTTAAATGAACCTTAAAATGCTAATAGTATAATAAACATAACATTTTATGTACTTTTAATATTTCTGAGGTGGTTTATATTTTGTAGTTATTTTTAAATTGTGTTTTGAGAGAGCAGATAAGAAACTGGCTCAACCACAAGTGGGCTTTATTACTAATTCATGTAAATGAACATTTAAAACAAGTATGTTTTTTTAACAGGTGCAGTCGTCTCAAGAACAATTGACTCGCACACTTTTCTTTAATTCTATATAGTTTAAAACTAGCATTAATATTCAAGTACAGAAAAGTCTGAAACACTGCCTGAAGTTCTGTGTTATGGTGCATCCACTCAGAAAATACATACAGTTCCAGCACTGCCTGTTTGTTAGGCTCTCTATGAATATGGAGTGGGGGCATTTACAGAATATAGACCATCGTGAGAGGTTCAGAAGATCAAACAGAAAAAATATGCAGTTTTGATGGTGGTCATGAAATGGAACCTCGTTAAGTGGACCCTTATGCAAAGATGGTTTCTTCTCTCCTCTTCTTGGTGAGAATGGTCCCGGGCTTGTGTTGGGCATCTGGGTGATTGGCAAGCTCGGGTGGGCACGTGGACACGGGGCTCTCCAGAATGGCCTGCTTCAGGTCATAAAAGACGGACGAATCCTCTTTGGTCAAGAAAGTCATGGCCACACCACTCTTCCCAGCACGACCCGTTCGGCCAATACGATGGATATAGTCTACCGGCAAACAAAAATTTTTTTTAGTAATTTTATCACTTAACCTAAACTTTTCAGCTTCTACGCTAGGTTTTGCTGTTATTCTTGAAACCAAGATTTACCACATCATCAAGATTCAGAAATTGTTTAATGCAGAGTACTACAACCCCTGGCAAAAATTATATAATCACATTATTATGGGATATGGAATCTACTTCTAGGCTAATTTCCATTTCAAAAACAAATTGACGCACAAATATGACAATGTAAATTAGTGTGCTGGTTAAAGACTGCAGTGAGCTATAATAAACTTGGCTAAGGCCTCAGCAACAGAGCTGTCAACAAAATTTTAGTCCAAGTAGAAACAAAATGTGAAGTTAATAAAAAGAAAACAGAAGGATACTAAGGAACCTCAGGGTATAAATACTCCAGTCATAGACCTACCCTCAATGTTCTTGGCCATGTCATAGTTGATAACCATGGAGACATCCTGGATATCGATACCTCTACCTGCCACATCAGTGGCCACCAGGATGTCTTTGGCTCCAGCCTTCAGGTTGGACAGAGCAAACTCTCTCTGCTCCTGTCCTTTGCCACCGTGAAGTGTACAAGCATTGTACTGAGAAAGATGAAAAACAAAAACAATGAGTGATTGAGTTTACCCATATCTGATGTACATAATGAAGGTGATAGTAACTTCTCCACTTACGCCCATTTTCTCTAGAGATTTGGCCAACACATCGCAACCCTTCTTCTGGTTGACAAAGATGATGATAGGTGGCTCGAAACCCTGTGAGAGGACTTCTAGAAGTTTCTTCCTATTTGCAGTGTACAAAGAAAATTCTTCAAATGTGTACGTTTTTACAACATCCAATGATGTATGAAAAATGCAAGTGCTAAGAATACTGAATGTGTGTGTTCCGACCTCTTCTCAGACTCTGACATGAGGATGACCTTCTGCTCCACTCTCTCGTGTGGCTTGCCTGCAGAACCAATGTAGACCACTGCAGGACGTCGCAAATAACTTCTTGCGAGTCGTTCAACAGCAGGAGGCATAGTGGCTGTGAACATGACTGTCTAAATAAGAAAGAAAAAAAGATCAGGAAATTCAAGCATAAAATTAGTCTGAAACAAGTTTTTAGTCCATATTGTGAACCATAAGCTGTTCTGTATAATGTTCTGCTCTTTTAACCTGTCTATATTTGTGTTTTCCTGATTCAAAGTTCAGAGTCATCTTTTCTGGATCCTCAGCTTCATCAGTGTCTGGTTTCTGATTGGTAACAGGGATATATTCCAGAATCTTCTGGACATCAGGTTCAAAACCCATGTCAATCATCCTGTCAGCCTCATCCAGTACCACATATGTGCACCTGCCAAGCACCAAGTATCGATTCTCCAAAACATCAATCAAACGACCTGGGGTAGCAATCACTATCTGAGAACGATAAAGACCGAAAGAAAAATACAAGATGTAGAGTGCTGTTTTTTACATTCCAAATTCCACTAGTCTGTAAAAAACACTAGTATGTATAAAACATGAAAAAATTATGTTGTTTAATTTCAATATACAGAACACAGTTAAGACTTAAAGAAAAATCTAATTAAATCACAAGATCAAAAGTATAAGCTGACCTCACAGCCCATCCTAAGTCTGAAACCTTGGTCCTCTCTGGAGATTCCTCCAATCACAGCAACTGTCCGGATGCCCAGCGGTTTGCCAAACTTGATGGTCTCTTCTTCAATCTGCTGTGCCAACTCACGTGTGGGGGCTAAAATAACTGCATATGGTCCCTGATCAGAATCCTCAATCCTGATACAATTCACAAAGACACTTGTAATCATTCACCTCTCTATTTTACAGCAAATCTCATGTAGAAATGCCACCATTACAAATTTAAATGAAACATTATTCAATGGACAATTAAAAATGGATGGATGTTAATGCTTTATAACTCGCCTATCAATTTTTGGCAGAGTGGTAATCCAGACCAATAACGGGATGAGGAAGGCAGCAGTTTTACCACTACCAGTCTCAGCCACTCCAATGATGTCACGGTTCTGTAAGCCAATGGGAATAGCCTGTCTCTGGATGGGTGTTGGCTCCTAATGAAACAAACAAAAAAAATTTTACTATGAAAAGTACATATAAAATATTAATAATCAGACAGCATGCCAAAACACATATATTAATTATCAAACATCAAAAATGGATGTCAAAGTAACACTAAATCTACAGGACTTATTCAACACAGGATAAGTGCCCACCTTGTAGCCACACTTGTCAATAACCTCCAGGATGTGAGGTGGGAGGTCAAATTCTTTCCAGTTGCGGATGGGGTTGGGAATTTTGCCTCCTTTGGTGGTGATGCTGTAATCCTCCCGAAAAATTCTCCAGTCTCTGTCAGTCATCTCATCCAATTTCTTCTGAGACCAATGCCTATCATCCCAGCGCTGCTTGGCCTCCTTCTTGCGCATCTTCTTTAGACGTTGCCTGCACAGAGAGCCAAAGGACTGAGTTTCTGAACATCATATGTATTCACTGAGCCTTTACTTACAGACAGAGATTGACAATGAGAGAGAGACAGAGACTCACTCTTCCTGCTCTTTTTCCTCCATCGTGCGCCTCTTTTCCATCAGATCGCCATAAAAACGAGACTGATCTCTTTTCTGCTGTTTAAGATCTATGCCTGCAATAAAACCACGCCCATACAACTGCACCTGATGTTTCTCCTTATACCTTAACACAAAGAGACAAACACACCCTAAAGCAAACTGTAAGGGAAAACACACAAGCAATGCTAGTTAAAAAAGTTAGCTGAAATGGAGCATCCACACAACAGAAAACAGAATACAGCAATTAAAAATATATATATACAAAAAAACAAAAATAAATTCTATCTAAAATTCTATATTCTAAGCACAAAAATAATTTTTATATGTTACTGCCTTTAGACATCTGGACAATTCTGTAGCTGCAGAGCTATATGGAAGCCCTGCTTGAAACTTACAGTGGGTTGTAGTCGATTGATGTGTCCTCAGAAGCATCCCACTCAAACACAAACTTCCTGTCATTTAGGTGCCTTGTGCGACGTCGTTTCTTCATTCCACCTAAATAACGTTCCTGAGAAACGAAGTCTAATGATTTTAGGATATAACGACACTACTGACATTTTTGTGAAATATAACTCCAGGCAAAAATACAGAATCACCATTTAGAGAATATTTACCCAGCTTTCCTTGAGTATTTATACACTCTAATGAGCTGTTGTACTTTTTTTTTTTAAGTATTTGTAGTATTTGAAAGAAAACATGACCACAATGTTCAGAAAAGTTGTAAACCAGCTTGATACAGATTACTGTTTTTCATTAGTGATGCCCATGCCTCAAAGAATTCAAGATGTCATAAAAGTACAACAATGTACTAAATTTTTTTTTGAATGTTATTACATTTTAGGCTCGTTTCACAAAGAGAAAAATAATCTCACCTTGATGGCGTGGAGTTCTTTGCTCTTGTCCTTCTCCTCCCTTATCTTCTGTCGTCCTTCATCATCTTCCTTTCCGTTATTCTCTCTCTCCATTCGTTCCCTGCGTTCCCGTCTCTCTCTCTCTTGAGGATCCTCTGTGCCATGCAAAGACATTCACATCACAAAGGAACATCATAGATATGCAACTGAATACAATAGTCTGTGAGACTTTAATCAAGATCTGAATGCTGTTTGAGAGAGGTTTTGATGATGTATATTGACATAAATTATTTCTGAATTCTTGTCTTTGTTATCAACATTCAGCAGAGGCAAAACATGGCCTCCAAACATTTGCTGATGTACTATATGTGAGGTATGTGGGAAATGTAATTTTATATGAACCACTCCTTTAAAACACACCTGCAAATTGTTAACTGAGATAAACAAATTGTTGTCAAAGAAACTAAATATTTATGCAATAACTTAAATCCATCAAAAGTACACTTTAGTTTAGTTTTCAATACAGTAACAGTACAGAGAAGCAACTTAACGACTTTGAAATTGGGACTCCTAACAAACAGACATTATTTTTAATACTCAAATACAATATGCACCACAATGTTAACAGATTTCAAACCTCACCTAACATCTTCCTCCCAATGTCCTGGAACACCCGCCTCTTCTTCCTCTCCTCATCAATCTGCCGGCGGCGTTCCTCTGCCTGTATCTCCCTGCGTTTCAGAGCCTCTGCCTCTCGCTCAGCCTTAGAGAGGAACTTAGGCTACATAACAACAGAAAATAACATTAATTACCATCTAGTGCACAAAGCTACATCTACAAATACAAACACATAGAAAGTGTGTATCCTTTCTGGAATCACTTGCATAATTATGCCAGATCATTGGCAAGGAGACTATTCATTTCACTTATATGAAACATTATGCTATGGTACACCAAATTATAAATATTTTACATTTGTCTAACACTTTATCTCACTTTTGCCTCTGCCTCCTCTTCTGCTTTCTTCTTTGCCAGCAGCTCCTCCAGTGATAGAGGCTGCACCTGTAACACAGCAGATTGGAAGAAGAAATTAGAAACACATACAATGCACTTGTATCATCTGTATAAATGAAGTGATCTCTAATGATGTACCTTCTCTTTCTTTTTTTCATCCTCATCCTCTTCTTCTCTCTTCACATCTTTTTCTCTCTTTATTTTTGCATCTTTAGATTTAGGAGAAGTGCTTCTGAGAATAGAGAATATAATACTGGGTCAAGATGAAAATAGTGAATATTACCTCTTCTTCTGTGCCTCTCAAACACTACACATCAGAAAGTCATTCCTTCAGGAAAAAAAACTTGTATCTCTAATTTTTATGTACCAGACAGACTTGATCATGATCAACTTGAAACAAATTTTTTTTCCATTTTGAAGATTTTTGTTTTTGTTCTGACAGCAATAATGTGCATGTAAAGAGATCATACCTGGATTTCTTACTCCGATCTTTGTCCCGTCTGTGGCTGTCCTTGTCTCGGTCCTTACGGCTTCTGTCCCTATCCTTATCCCGGTCTCTTTCTTTATCTTTCTGCCGCCGATCTCTGGAGGTAATAACACCAAAAAGTTTATCATACACCGCTTCGGTCAGTTCTGTAAAGTAAGAATGTATTACTAGTTTATGAGACAAACTGTCCACCAACAGTTCCTAAAACAAATTACCTGTCTATAGACTTTGAGCGACTGCGGGAGCGTTTCCGCTCTCTGGATCGATTCCGCTTACGTTCTTTCCCCGGAGAACCTTTTCTATCTCTGTCCCGGGAACGTGAACGACTGCGCTTTCTCTCTCGCTCCTTCCCTGCAGAACCATCTACGTCTCTTTTTTCAGATGTCTCGCCAGCCATCTGGAAACACATTCAATTCAAACATCGGCAAACATCTGCACCATTACACACACACACTTCATGTATTTATTATGTTTTTTTTATATATATATGTGACCCCGCCAGGGAAAACCAGGTCAAAGTCATTCTTTTTTTGCTAAATTTGTTTTTTTTTTCAACACAACTTTTTGGAGAATTTAAGTTTTGTTTTTGATAAAAATATGTACTTGGATAGATATCTGAGACTGTTATCTTTCATTTACAGCAATAATACTGAGTGTCTATGTTTTGTCACTAATGTGAGTGACATGATATTGATACGATATCTCAATAAGTTGCCAAGTGACTTTGGCCTGGTTTTCCCTGGCGGGGTCACATATGTATATGTTGTAGAGCAAAAACTGTATGAAGTGTTGACACCATCTCTAAAAAGTGAAGCATCTGAGCACCCTTGGTAGCTCCACCTTTTTCAATGTGTCTTTAATGACTGAACAACCCATCAACAGGGAATGACATTTACATCCTCTAAAGTCTTTCAACAGTGTCTAATATTGGCACATTTTTCCCTCCTGAAATTTGTGTTTAAAAATTAATTCTACTATATTGTGAGAAGGTGTTGCTCAACATCCTTGGAAGGAATACACTGCTGTAGCCAGGGTTGCCAAATTTGTGATTTTAATGCCTTAATGGGCTAATTTAAAAAATGCAGTAACAGGTGACAATTCAAAGGTCTATGTGTGTTTTGGTGCTACTTTCAAATTATATTTTATAATAAAATTATAATAGTATTGGTAATATGATAAAATATTAACGCCACTGTAAACAAAATGCTTCACAAAAAGTACAAATTAGATTATGACACTAAAAAGAAACTTATTTAAGGGTAAGTACGCTGGTTGTTTGTCACCTATAGCCTGTTTTTGCCCATAGCTGAAAGTTTGTGTTACAACTGTCTATTTTTCTGCATAGGTTTGACTTAAAGCTTTATCAGATTGTCATACGAGTCCTAAAACTAGATAGAAAACCAACTCAAACAAAAAAAAAATATTAGTTGATTATTTATTGACAAAAATAATTTGATATTACATTTTTACACACAGATAAACTATATGAACCTTTAGGATTAGCAGAGAATTAGGTGAAATTTGAATACAGAGTTGTCAAGCAATGCGATGATTATCAGATGTGAATGACATGAACAAATGAGATTTCTGAGGACCTCAGAAGAAGTTATGATACTCATCAGGCTGGAAAAAAGGTAAAAAAAAAAACATCTCTAAAGAGTTTGGACTCCACCAGTCCACAGTCAGACAGATTTTATACAAAAGGGGAAAATTCAAGACAATTATTACGCTTCCCAGGAGTGGTCAACCAACAAAGATCACACCAAGAGCAAGGCATGTAAAACTATGTGTGTTCACAAGATAACTTCCACGAGTCCACCTGCAGGAGAAAACTGAACAACAAGGGTGTGCATGATAGGACTGCAATGATAAAGTAGTTACTCTTCAAACAGAACATTGCTTCCCATTTGCAGTTTGTTAAAGATGCCATGGACAAACGTGAAGGCTTTTGGAACAATGTTTTGTGGATGGATAAGTGCATTCCAGCATTAAACCCTTGTCCCATCTGTGAAATACATTGGTGGTAGTATCATGGTTTGAGTCTTTTTTGTTGGATCTGGGGCAGGACAACTTGCAATCATTGATGGAACAACGACTTCTGAATTATACCAACAAATTCTAAAGACAAATATCAGGGCATCTGTCCTTGAGCTGAATCTCAAGAGAATGTGGGTCAATCAGCAAGACATCAATCCTAAGCACACAAGCTGTTCTACCAACGAATGGCTAATGATAAAGATGATGTTTTGGAATAGCCAAGTCAAAGTCCTGACCTAAATATAATAGAAATGTTGTCAAAGGGCCTGAAGCAAGCGGTTCACCGATTTCTCCAAACTGATATGCAGGCCTGATCAATAATTACCAGAAGGTCACATCAGATACTTAAGGCAACGGTTCATAGACTTTTGCCACACAGATATTAGTTATTTTCCTCAATAAATAAATTACAAAGTCAGATATATGTCATTTCCTTGATTTGGTTCTCTTTATATACGTGTAGGACTTGTTTGACAATCTGGTTCACAAACTTTCAAGCGCATCTGTATAGTCTACGTTGTAGACAATTTATAATTTTGACCTCAGCTTATAACGCGTAAGCCAAACTAGCTACATTTCACATACAAAAGAAGACATTTTTACTCTGACTAATATAGAAATGCTGTCGTTTAAGACAAATGCGCTGCTGTGAGATCTGAGCTGATCTGTTGGTCGGCTGGCCGAGCTAGGCCAGAATAACATAGACATAAGAGAAACGGGGACTAAATGCAAGATAAATGTGCTCCAGAAACCACATTAAAACAAAAATATGAAGTTACATATGTACTCAGCAGGTCAGCGATATAAACAGGCTGGATTTCATTCATGAACTTACGCTCCTTTTTTGAAAACAATATCTTCACGCAGTATGTACGCTGCACTACGCCGCCATATTCTACATCAACATGTGACGAACTTCCGGTGGAGGCTCATGGGACCTGACTCGAAATGGAATTGAATCGATTCATTTGAGCGTAATGTTGCTTCAAATTCGCATACTATAGAGCGCATCCGCGTGACGTCACACGCACAGTGCGCCGCCATTTTAGTAGACACAACGGAAGTGTAAAATCATTGACATAATATTGTGTAATTTGAGGTTTTTGTGCCGTGCATGGGTGTTCGAATAGACACGACAGGGACAAAGACATGTCGTTTTATCGTCTGCCTAAAGTAATTAATCATCAAGGGGAAACAAAAAAGGAACTGTCCCGGGCTCGTAGAGACAAAAATGGTTGGCCAGCATCGCCAAATCAGACATCAAGCCAACAAGCTACGACAACATTCGTGTCTGCTCTGATCATTTTATTGGTAAATTTATACCTGTTTTAAATTATTTAATGCTATATTAAATTAATTTCTTAACTCGTAACATGAATCTTAGTATGTACACTGTACTGTAGACCTATCAATCTGCCCTTCTCTAGAAGATTTCGAGTGTGTAATTGGTAGAGTTTCTAACATGACATACAACAAGCACCACACAAAACATAATGGAAATGTCAATGATAATTGGTTGATTTATTAGCCTGTAATTACCTTAGCTGTCACCAGGCACATGTTGTTGATCGCACATGTTCCTGTGTTTCAGACCCATCCATTGATGAACTGGTTATAGGCAGGGGCGGCGCCAGAGATTTTCTTTTGCTGGTGCTATGGGGTAGCTTGACTTTTCAGCGAGGGTGCTCTATAATTTAGGCTTTCCCATTTTAATGTGCAAGTCAGTTTAATTTCTACTGCAACAAATGGCATACGCCCTGCTTGTTACACATCACTGCTGTTTATTCAATGTGTATGATGCGTTTTACAATGAATTATTAACAATTCAGTTTGGCGAATTGATTAACCTTTAAGTAAAAAATATTATTATTATTATTATTATTATTATATACTAACATTATTACAATAACAAACATTACTGTCTATATTTTGTTTTGGTTCTACAAAACATTGATTCTTATTATGGTCGTGTCACTGCGTTAGTTGTGCAAAAAAAAGTGCAAAAATGAACTCATTTAGAATATTATTAGAAATAATCATGCCATGCTACCATAACACTTCATGGTGTGCAAATATGCCAGGATATTACCCAAATGTAGATTTTCATACCATTGACATATTTTTCTTTATTCACGCAAGTTGCCGTCAACACAAGCGTGCTGCCAAAATGGGAGATTAATGTTTCTACCATCAAAAGTTAAATGCGTGCTGCGCCCATTTGCTGAATTAGATCAACTACATTGGCTTTATGTTTTTTTCTTTTTTGCCTGAAAATAATGTTTTTATCTAAATCTTTTAAATTATACATGGTATTCACACACTAAAAATTATATACCGTATACATCCGTTTAGAAGCCCCCTCCCTAATAGAAGCCCCCTCAAACTTTTTCTAGCTCTAAAAACTGAAACTGAAAAAGACCCACGTCCAGTAGACGACGCCATGCTGCTCAGAACTGAACTAATTATCTGCATTGAAGTGATCACGCTCTACACTCATGATCGCCCGATTTATTTTGTAATTTCTTGCGCTCAGTACTCTGGTGAGTGCGACCTTTGGACCGTTTGCTGATTGGCTGAGCGAGCGCGTCCTCTCCGCGCTGGTTGTTGTGAGTTGACTGAATGTTGATCAGTCCTGACATACACAGAGGATTTTCTGAAA
>BRDA01034774.1:0-25878 GCA_036984385.1 Crenuchus spilurus | reverse complement strand
AATTATGCAGTCGAGATTCCCACATTTGGTGAATTCGCAAAGGTCAGTACAGTCCCAGTGCAATGACTGAACCTCACTTTGGATGAGCCACCTTGTTGATCATGGCATCATCCCTGCCAGGTAAGATGATGTATCTACAACCATTTGTAGATTTTTGTAGGAATTTGCAACCATCTACAGCAAATTCCTCATCAATCTGAAGAACCCTTTGGGTTATTTGAGTGTTCATGGTTCTATATAGAACTGTTTTCTTTACTAAAGAACCATTGAAGAACCATCTCTTTTAAGAGTGTACTACAAGGCCATTATGTACTAGATGAAAACAGGAAGCTTTCAGGCTCATTCAGAGCAAGTTTCAGATCATTTACAGCTTATGATTGTTCTCTTTAATCAGAGGAACATGTGCTACTTATATTAACACACATTCCACATTCCATATTTTTCCTGTTTAATCTTTAATGGATTTATTAAAACTGATGTTATTGTAAGTACAAAACGTTGATGCTTTAATTACTCTTGTGAGTGTATGTACTGGTTTTCAAAAATTTTATTTAGGGTTGAAAATAGGACAAATCACATGATTTAATTACTCAACACAATGTGATTAATCTTGATTAAAGTACAGTGGAACCTGGGTTTTTGTCATTAATCTGTTCTAAATGCTAAATCATTCTAAATGACAACTGAAATGAATGATAACTAAAGCAATATTTCCCCAAAATAAATAACGTATATACAATTAGTCTGTCCAGACACTCCAAAATATTAACAAAAAAAATGTATAGAATATTTTATATAGAATAGTTTTACATACAGAACACAATGAGAAATAAATACAAAAGACTAATGAAATGGATAAACAAACATTTAACACCACTTTTACGGGTTTATGCTGTTTAAGAGCATGCTGGTATGGTTCAGTCACCAGCCTTTGTTTTATAAACCTGTTCTCTGCCACCATTTGTTTTTGCACTTGTTTTTAGACGGTAATGTTGCGCGCCATCGCTTTAGCATGATGTGTTTTAGTTTGTTTTAATCATTATCAATGAGGAACAACAAGAAACAAAACCAGAATGAACAACCAGTGCATGGGTAGATGCTTTGTTTTCATGAAATTAGTGGTGAGTCACGTCAGCACGCCGACAAAAACTGGGTGGATGAATGATAACTGGGACAAAATTTCCCCGAAAAAGTCTATAACCATAGCAAACGATAAAGGAGGTTCCATTGTATAAGCTTTTGACTGCACTATTTAATACATTGAACATTAAAAATGTTACAGAGATCAAAACACAGAAAACCAAAATTAACTAAAACTAATGGTACATAGTCTACTTTAAAGACAAATTTCAAACACAATATAAGATAATGTGAATTATAAATCTATTAATACATTTGACTACTACAGACATCCATTACAGACAGAATGGGCATACTGTTTTCTTTTAAAGCTCACAGCAAGTCAAACTGTGTCCTAAACCACATTCACTAGTCTATGAGACCTTCATTAGCATCTGGTTGAGGTTTTAATTGGATTAGAGATCTTTTGTTGTTGCATTTTGACAGAAACAACTGGGTTATTTAGGTGATTATTGAGTGCTAGTGTTTTGTTTTGTTAGCCCTTCAGCTCCAGTTCCAAGGCAAAGAAGCTACATTTGGACTCCAAGTCTTGGCTTATTGACATATAGTGTAAGTCAGAGATTGTGTAAATATAATTTCTGACTTAAATAGTTGCCTGTAGTGGTGGCCTCAAGTGGCTCAGCAGGCTAAGGCGCTGACACTATGACCAGAGGATCCCAGTCACGATGTTTGCCATCAACAGCCGGTGCCCAAGAAAGCAAAAATTGGTTGTGTTCTCTCTGGGTGGGTAGATGCTCTCACTCTCCCCATCACTCACACATTGCAATGTCTGCTGGCTCAGGCATCTACTGATTGGTCCTTTAAAACTAGAAACCCTGCACTTCCCTCCAAGCACGTTGGTTCCCCAAGGACGGTGTGTCAAGCGGTAATTCGAAAAGAGGCGGTGGCTGTATCACACGCCACGGAGGAGGCGTGTGCATGTCTTCACCCTCCTAGAGTTAGGGACAGTGCAAATTGATAGGGAGAGCCACTAATGGGTTGAGTTAATTGGCAACTACCACATTGGGAAAGGGAGAAAACTGGCAAAAAATAAATACAAATAAAAATTGTTGCAAGATTCAAAAATTGGATTTTGACTGATGAACTACATCTGGGTTAAGTAAATGTTTTTGAAAAAAAGTATTTCTGAATGAAATATTCACTTAATTCAAGAAAATTATGATTTGTACTTGAATGAAGCTGTAAAACTTAACAGGCTGGATGTGTCAACATGCTGATGTCTTCCTATAGGTGTGCAGCTGTGATGGAAGTGTAGTTTTCTGGTAAAACTCTGTGTATATGAAATGAAAGAACAGGTCATAATTAAACTATGTCTCAGGGCATCAAAATGAAAGATCACTTTTACTGATATGAATTTTTGATGTTTCCTGCATGTGCGCAAGGGAATAGCAGTCAAAGAGGTGAGTAACACTACAAAAGAAACGCTGCTAACTTTCATATTCAGTTCAATCAAGGTCAGGGAAAGACAGGCACTTCAAGACAAAACCTCAACAAATATTTTAGATTTTATGTTAGTTGGCACGTAGTAGGTGACTTTGTCATGTTGATGGAGTAAATTTAAAGAACTTTCTCATGTTCAGGTTTCTGGGTCTTTATGCAGCCTAGCCGAGTTTCATACGGTGGCCCAGACGGTCAAAACACAACAGCATTACGCAAAACTATTAAAAAAAAATGGCTTACCAGAAATTTTGACAAATCATCACTTACTCCAGATGTAAGCGATGTTCAGGGTCAAAATTTAGCTTTTTGAGTTTATACCTGGAACTTCAAAACTAGCACTGCTAACAATCACTCATCTCATTCCTGTCACATGCTGTTTTGTTTACGTTCATAACATGTCTCGCCTTTGGCCACACCTGTCTTGTCTAATTGCACAGCCCTGGTTACTCATCCTCAGCTTAATTATGTTTGATATATGTTTCCTCATGTGTCACAATTTTTGTCTGTCATTGTACTGTCAACCTGTATTGTCCATAGTTTCCACTTATTTGTTTTGTTTTGTTTCATAACCATGTGTTTTTGTTAATAAGCATCTTTTGTCTTGGACCCACTGAGGTTGGACACATCTTAATGAAGGTCTCACAAACTAATAGATGTGGTTCAGGACAGTGTGAATTATAAAAAATATTCAAACCTCACTATTAAATAAGATTCTTACAGGAAAACATGATTTAGTTTTTTTTACATGGTGTAGTATTACAGATTATGATTAGTTTTGAAGTTTAATTTTAAAGCGCACATATCCTACTTTTATTTACTGACCTGCACATGAAACAGTTTTTGTTACTGTGGCTTTAAGACTTACTGTGGTTTAGGAAACTGTATGTCTTTCTGTGAACTATAAACATGAATAAAACCTCACCACTACAGACAGCAGCAGGGCTAGGGGAAGACTGGATCAGATTGTTCTGTATTCAAAACTGTTATCACTAGGGTTGGGCGGTATTATTGTTTTTCATACCTTGGTATGAGCTTGAGAAAATACCGCGGTATGTGGTATTATCGGCGGCGGCGGCGGCTGCTGCAGCTGAGTGCCCCCTTTGCCCCCCAGTCCTTAGCCTGGCTAAGCTAAAGAGCAACCTCGCTACCTTGACGCATGTAACATATAACTTTACCACAGACCGAAATAAACACTTGTTTAGTTTTGAAATAAAAGTATCAAGTGTGTGTGTGTGTGTGTTTCTGTGAAACTGGCGCTGTGTTTTACTGATGTGTGAAGCAAGTTTAAGTTCCAGTATTAATAGACTAATACCGTCATAATTTTTAGATACCGTCACCATATTTAAATACCACGGTATAACAAAATACCGCCCAAACCTAGTTATCACCTTTAAATCTGATTCTAGATCAGAACTTCCTGTTCTGAGTTTGTCTAAGATGGCTGATGCAACATTCAGCTACACAGGTTTGTGTTGTTCATTAAGATCTGGATAAAGTTTGAGTGGGTTAACAGTGATGTAGTTTAAGTTTGAAGTTTTGATGATGTACTTTACAGAAAAGACTGAACTCTTCACGATGATCAACTTCTAGTGTCTGTTAGCAAAGTTAGCCTCTCAGCTAACAAGAAGACAAAATTGACAAAATAATAACAATAAGCAAAATTTGGACTCCTGGTGTTTTGGCTGATTGAGTCCATCTGATGTAAGTTTAATAAGATTTCTGGTTGAACATTTTCTTTACTGCTTTCCCTCTCTAGGCCACTGCAGTTTCTCGTCAAGAATGTGTGAAACTTGAACAAAACACATCTCACACAAAAGAGTGACAGATTGTGTGTTTTTCTTTGTTTTTTTCCCCTCTAAATAAAATCTTGGGCAGCAGGCTAAGCACTCAGAGTAAATTATTCACTGATTCCAAACTGTTGCTCATGGCCTTATGCATATTTAATATTTCCTTTTGAAGTTCAGTAATTAGCTTTGCTGCCTCTGCTGTTTCTCCATCCCTCTTTACTTCCTTCTCCTCCACTCGTTCCTGTGCTCTGTGCTGAGTTAATTAGAACCAAAAGAGTGGCTGATCCTGCTCCTCCTGGTTAAACACAGCATCGTACACAGTGTTAGGAAGAGGCTGCAGGGTTAAAATGTATAAATCTGTATCTGTGGTGAAAAACAGGCTCTGATTAAACATGCCTGACGGGCAGTCATGTAGTCTCACTGTGACATGTCAGCTCACAACAGTGTTACACTCCCAAAAATGACAACACGACAATGTCAATGTATACAGTGGAACCTCAGTTATCGTTTGCCCTGGTTATACAATTCTGTTATTGTCAACTTTTTTCATGGAAATTTTGTCCCAGTTATCATTCAATGGCCTGGTTTTCATTAGCGTGCCAATGTGACTCGCAGCTAATTTTGCTAAAACAAAGCATCCACCCATGCATTCATCATTCATTCTGTTTCTCGTTTCTTGTTGATCATGCTCAAACCAAACACGTCACACTAAAGTGACAGCACGCATTGCTACTACCTCGAAATGGGTGCAAAAACAAACAGCGCCAGAGAACCCGAGAACGGGTGTACAAAACAAAGACTGGACCACACCGACACTCTCTAAAACCTGTAATCACTTTTAGTCTTTTGTATTTATTTCTCATCGTTTTCTGTATGTAAAACTATAGTTATTCTATATAAAATGTACTTTTTGGAGTGTCTGAAAAGGATTAATTGGATTTACAATATGTCTGATGGGAGATATTGCCTCAGTTATCATTTGTTTTGGTTATCATCAGGCACTTTAGAATGGATTAATGATGAAAACTGAGGTTCCACTTTATTCAGAAGTGAATATGATTTTATTTCCTATTTCTACATTTCTTTTAGTTGAAGTGCATGTAAGAAACAAATTCAAATGTCAAAAATCTAAATACAATCATCTTTATAATCATTTTATACAATCTTCCACTTAATCCAAGTGTAGAATATCATTATTAAAACAAATGAACAAATAAAAACATAACTGGGCAGTTGAATGCTGTGGCAGCCATTGTAATATTTGTATATACAAACCACTAAAACTTTATTAATAACATAATTAAACATATAAAACAGCTGACACTGTATATTAACAAGCTTTGAAAGTTTTAGATTAGATGCTTAGATGTTACACAGACCCTGGCTATACAAACATTAATGAAATTAAATAACCTTGCTACCAAATATTTTTTTTATAGATTCACAGATAGATCATCTAGGACCATTGTATACTACCACTCTATACTAGTCTTTAGTCACTCTGAATTTTCATTTCCATTACATGATGTCTCCATCCTCTGATATAAATTAACTATTAGTTCATTTTCACAAGAACTAGTTACCGGACAATCAAATAAATTCCTTCCTTCGCCATTTTTGCAATGTTTATCATTAACTTGACTATTGAGTGCAGATGAAAATGATACATTTGGCTAAATCATTCAATACAGATGTTGATTAATGTGTTCTGACCCTGTTAAATAAATATTAATAAAAGACAAATAAACATAAACACTGTTAGAGCGGATAAAATTGATTATGTAATCATTTCCTTCTGAAAAGCTCTTAGATCCAAGCTGATAACCAACAAATCCCCTCTGTTAGACAAGCCTGTCTGCAGCCTAGTGCATAAAGGAAGCTCAACAGCGCTTAAATAAACACACTGAAGAAAACAAACTAATGACTAATGGCTCTAAATATTTAACCTTGTGTGTACAGAAGGTCCATAGAGCTCTTTTTTACAGCTTTCTGTTGGGCCAGAGCTGATTGGAGGGGCTGGGCTGAAGAGCTGTGGTGTAATCTGTAGAGAAATGTGATCAGGGGTTTTGGCAGCAGAGATCGGAAGAAAGAAGAACAAAAAGCCTTCAGAACGGAGCCAACATCACTGGAAACCAACCAGAGATCAAGCCAGCAACCCTTCAGCTCAGTCAGTATTGCCCTTACATTCAGTACAGTGAACATTCCTTGGTGAACTGACCAAACTCATAGTTTGAAAATTACTTCAACAGATTAAAAACTGAATACAGTTGACATTTTGGATTCCTTCTCTGTTTTTGCGAAAGTGACAATATTCTCATTTCTGGTATAATGGGTCACACCACACTTCTTTAGTTTAGTACTAGCTGTCAAGCTAATGTCGGTAACAGACATCAGCAGAACTTCTCTAAACTTATTTATAAGTTCTTCCTGAACTTAATTATAGTCTAAGACTAATTAATTATATACAAAATTTTACAGGTAGCCATGACGGAACACACATTTTAAAGCTTACACTAAGTCCCATCAACTAGTCCATGAGATCTTAAAGATCTTTATGCAATCTGAGCGAGTTGAGAGAAGTTTTGATGAAGCTTTTTTACAGAAACCACCAAGCTATTCAGGTGACTATTGAGTTCTACAGTTTGTTAGCAATTTTAGCCACACAGATCAAGTTCTAAAGGAAAAAAGCAAAATGTGGACTCCAAGCATGTCTTGAATGATCAAATACATCTGCGCTAAGTGGAAAATTGTGTAAATATGATTTGTGGGGGAACCGGCCCTTTAAGATTAATAACTGAGTAATAAGCCCTCAGTTAAAGTGTAAAGCTGAGTGGATTACAGCGAACGGATGGTCATGTGACTGAAATGTTAGCACAGACAGAGACACACATTTCCACTTTACTGTAGGAACGATAACATCCCAGAGCGCCTCTACTCTCATAATGAGCTCACAGCCTCAGAGCAGAAACCGAGACCACCAGACCCCCATCTATAAATACCAGCCATAAAAACTCCACTGTCACATCACATCGATCCAACCAACAGCACAGCAACCTGAGTAACACCTGAGAGAGAGAGAGAGAGAGAGAGAGAGAGAGAGAGAGAGAGAGAGAGAGAGATGCAGTGCCACATAAAACATTAGAATATTGTGAAAAAGTTCACTTCTGTTCATAATTCAATTCAAGGACATAAACTTAAGACATATACCTGTCAAAAGTTTGGACACCTTCTCATTCAGTGTTTTTATTTTTTTCCTACCTAAATTAATACTGAGGGATGAAGGATAAATTTTAAAATAATTATATAAATAACAAAAAACAGAAATAACTGCCTAAATAGGTCATTTAATTACAATATATAGACAGCTGTGCCTGTAGCCTGTTCATTTGAGCTATTCTACAGCTACATCACTTATTTTTTAGGAAACAAAAAAACTTTTCCCTCTATTTTAGGGGTGCTTGAACTCAAATTAAAATGGGCTAGAAACACCCAAGGTAGGCACACAACTGATGGTCTTAAACACATTAAGAGGGCAAGAAATGCAAGTCATTAACTCACAGGCACAGCTGTTAACTGAAAGCCATTCCAGGTGACTACCTCATAAAGCTGACTGAGAAAATGCCAAGAAAGCTGTCAATTAAGCAAGAGGTGCCTACTTTGAAGAATGTAAAATATAAACATAAACCATGTTCTGGGCTGTTTAACATTTTTTTTTGTTTACTAAATAATTCCATATGTATTTCTTCATAGTTTGGATGACTTTAATATTAATCTGCAATGCAGAACATTTTTAAATCATGAAAAAACACTGAATGTCCAGAAGGTGTGTCCAAACTTTTGACTGGTACTGTATTTATATTCATTACACATAAAGAGATATTTCAAGGCTTTTTTGTTTTTCTGTTGATCAATTTGGCGTATAGCTCATGAAATCCAGAATCTCAAATGATTAGAATATTTAATCTTGAGTTTCAATAAATAACTATTCAAGAAGTATCAACATTAAAATCAAAAGGCTTGAAATATGCAAATTTATGTGTAATAAATATAAAATATGACAGTTTAGCTTTTTTAATTAAATTATAAACACAAGTCAACTTTTTCACAATGTTCCAATGTTTTGTAGATGCACTAGTATGCAAAGAGAGATGAGATGAGATAAGAGAGAGAGAGGAAGACAGGCAAAGAAAAAGACAGAGAAAGAAAAGAATGAGAGAGAGAGAGAGAGAGAGAGAGAGAGAGAGAGAGAGAGAGAGAGAGAGAGAGAGAGAGAGATTAAGGAGAGAGGAAGATGTTCTTCCTGTAATAAATGATGAGTGAAATGCTGTATGCAGTAAAAATGTCCTTTTAGTTCAGTGATCTGATGGATAATTAAAGTCTTAAATAACACTGAATTAATTACAGTGTTCCTGATAGAGCCTCAGGAGCAGAGTCTTCATTGCAGAGCTCTCTCACTCTCTGGAGTGTTCATCTGAAATGTCACTCAGTGGAGCGGAAGAGCGGGATGCAGATTGAATTTTAAAGTAATCGTTTGGTGACAAAATTGAATTTACAGAGATTTTCCCTCCTTTATGTAGTGACACATAAGACATGTTTTGGTGTCTGAAGTTTCAGTTTTACACTGAAGCTATGAGGCAAATGTAGCTAACAAGTAAAATAAGATTATATAATTAGCACATTGCTAACTGCACAATAACCACCATACATGCCTCAAATAGTGTTGAGTTGTTCAGCAATCTCCAACAGCCATGATTATGTAGCCTTACACTATATGATGTACTGTTATCTAATGGAACTTTAGCTCCGCCAGGTAACCTGCAGCAGTTTAACTTCACCCATTCAGGCTACAGAAGTTTAACTCCACCCATTCAGCTTACAGTAGTTTAGCCCTGCCCATTCAGGCTACAGCAGCTAGCTCCACCCATTCAACCTACTGTAGTTTAGCCCTGCCCATTCAGGCTACAGCAGCTAGCTCAACCCTTTCAGACTACAGCAGATAGCTCCACCCATTCAGGCCACAGCAGTTAGCTCCACCCATTCAGGCCACAGTGAGTTAGCAGTTAGCCCCACCCTTTCATTTGCATATATTAATCTTAAAGTTAAAGTAAAAATACAGCCTGTTCAAATGTAATAGAGGTTGGAAAATGATCATGTGTAAAAATTATTTGTTATATTAATATTTCTGGGAAATAAAATGGAAAAGATTACAGAAGCTATAAGAGGTGAGGTTTCAGCTGAATGCTGTAGTAAAGTGGAGGCCTGTGGATTGCAGGCTGTCAAGATCAAATGTTAGCGCCATGGACAGGACCTAGCGCATGGTGCTAATGATATCTTCCCAGAATCTACTCAGAGATCAATGGTCTCTCAGCAGGTGGAAAGAGTCGCTTTAACAGATGGCTCGCAGTTTGTCACATCGATTGACTGCTGAAGTCTGTGGAGTTGAGGCCTGGGCTGAGTCCAGAGACTGACGAGGCTGAAGTATTCCTCTAACAGGTGCTTATTTTCATCTCACTACTGAACTATCTAATACAGTTACCAGCAGGACTGGGCACATTATGAGGAACAGAGACTCAAGGAGAAAAGGGCAATATGGACCGTTTATTAATAATCACACAAGCGGTGATGTAACAAGTCCAGAAAAAAAAGTACATCAGTGAAAGTTTGGGTACCAAATCATTACTATATTAAAGAGGACATATAGCCCCTCTTTTTAGGTAGCACATGGTGTGGTGAGTAATGGTCCTTATACACAGATATACAGTATTATGCTGTTTTTCTACTGGGCAGTTTGGTATAATACGACCACACTTTGATCATACTTATCCTTTGTAGTACTAGTGTTTGATTAACCTTCTCGCCAAGGTACCAAGTGAGCCAAAACCTGTGAGTGGAGCTAGAAGTAATTAACACTAAGAACTGATCCAACACATCCATCAAAGAATCATCCCATATGATCAGTCAACTGACTGCTGTAGCTAAAAAACATGACCGAATCAATGCCTGTGAGTCACACAGAATCAAACACTAAATCAGAATCTGCTGCCATTGTGTGGGAAAACAGACAGCCACCACATAGCCTACACAGACTCCGCCTACTTTCACTGCACTGTACGGGAAAGAAGACAGCCACAGCTACTCAAAGAGGAAGCACATAGTTCTGGGTATTACTTAGAAGATACACAGTGCTATGAAACGTATAGAATGTAGTGAATAATTAATAGTGGATACTGTATAACTCAAGAAAGATATTCAATTCATAGTAGATACTGAATTGTTTATAGTAGATACTGAATAATTTATAGTGCATAAGGAATAATTCATATTCATATTAATAGGTAGTAATGCACACTTAGTAATTCATACTGGATACCTCTAATTAATTCCAGATACTGAATAATTCATAGTAGATAATTAGTAATTATAGTGGATACGAAATAATAGTGTATGCTGAAAAATTCATAGTAGATACAGAATAATTTGATACGGATATTGAACGGTTCATAGCAGTTAATGAATAATTCATAGTGGATACTGACTTAGATAGATTAGATAGAACATATGCTGAAGTTATAACAATTACAGAATAAGTGATAAAGTAAGTAAGTACATAATAATGGAATTAAAGTGAAAAAGAAAGGTCACCTAAAAACAACGGTTAGGAATTCCTAATCTGTGGATGACAATATTACCAGTTTCATGATGTAAAACTCATCACAGATTCATTATAATATTCTGGATTATACAAAATGTGAAGATTATTGTTCCTATGCTCAATAAAAATATATATATTTTTCCAAAATATTGTTTAAAAGATGATAGTTTTGTCACAGTCCAAACCTGGCAACCCTGTTTTGATAATAATACTCTTTCACACCCCCCCCCTCTCTCTCCTTTTCATGGGCTGTTTCAAGTGTTTTCATCTCAGCACAAGGCAACAGATGAGAGTCAATTACTTCCTCTCCTACGTTACCACAGGCAACAGACTCCAACCAGGACACAAATACGCTGGATTGTATCTGTGCAGTGATGAAGGAGAAAAGTGCGCTTCACGCAGAGTGCAGAGTTGCTTAAAGCGATAAAAGCAAAAGAAGTTGGGCATCTGCATGTGAACACAGCTCCAGGATTAAAAAGAATACAACTTTCAACCACAAAGTCATTTCCACTCGCTAATTTCTTCATGAAAAATATATGAGCGCGTGAGCGTTTTGTTTTTCTCAGAGAAGCAGCTAACTATACTTGCATTAGAAATACAGAAAATGAATCATCTCAGTGGCAGAGGTTGATTGCACGAGCGGCCGTCTGCTCCGGTAATCAAAACCCCTCCATTGTATGAAAATGTTTTAATCATTCTGGTTAGATTCAGGACAGAAAAAATCTGAACACGAGACCAAGAATCCGAGCTGGAAGCAAAAATGAGATTCAGCACTAAACTTCAATCAGGAGCGTGAGGCGAGGCGAGAAACTCGGCCCAAGTTTTTTTTTTTGCAAAGAAAATCAGTGAAACTTTTTCCAAGCACTTCTGCATTCACATCAGGCAGAAGAACACAAAGAGAATATTTACAGGGGTTACATAATGGAGACACTTGTGTGTGGAAGTGTGTGTGTGTTTGACCTTGAGTGTTTCCGCTTAAGGTAAAGGCTGCAAAAGTGGTTTCACGGCCATTTGGCTAGCACGGCCCATGAATGGTCATTGGGGTCAGCTTTGCTGGCCCTTTGGTGGGAATCTTCCTTGTTTTTTCTTTCCCTTCCATCTCATCCCTCTCTCTTTTTTGCTTTCTCTCCTCTCTTTAGCATTCCCAGAGTGGATAATGTATTCCTGGGCGCTCCCTCCATCTCGTAGCGCCCGTGGCTAAGCGCAGATCAGACGGTTAGATCTATCGGGCCTCTCTCGGCAGCATTGGCACTCTGCCTCTCTCTGGCTCTGAGCATTGCACGTTATGTAAACACGCTCGGGCTCACTCTATCCGCCATGGGAAGGGGGGGTGTGTTCGGCTAATTTCCATATCAAAGCAGCCGGAGATGCGAGTCATCATAAAGAGAGAGTGGCATGTGAATTGTTGTGTAGGTTAAATTTGCCGATAAAAGAGATATAGAGGTTAGTCGTCCTGCCTTCTTAAACATGAGTTTGCACTCTTTTTTTTATACCTCCTCTCACCACCATCCCCCATTCCCCTCTCCAGAATATCTGGCTAACTCTAACTGAAGCTGATGTGGAAGTGTGCTTTGATTCTATTCCCCCATGAGCCTCGTCACTTGATCTTAGCCAACCTTCAGGAAGTTCTTCCACACTTGACAGCTTCGCTCATTTCCCAGTCAGACAGGCAGGCCTTCGTGACTTCACACGCACACGCACGAGCGCGATCGTCAGCGATGCTACGCCACCTGTCTGAAAATGTACGAAGAAAATGAAAAATCATTCAATCAATCACGCCGCTGCTCCCCAGAATCTCTCTTGGAAATCGTGTTCCAGTGAGAGGCTCATTTTTAATCTCAGCAGAAGCTCCGCATTAAAGTGATAAACAGCCCAGGACCCTGCAGCGTCCGAGCGCTACGCTAACATCTTTAGCTTGATCAGGAATGCAGGTGGAACGCTTCAGAAAAACCTGGCCTGTGGAAAATCTGACCACCCTCATCCGTCACTCTGGCCTTCCCCATCCATCTCACACCTTCACTTCAGGAACCGCAAACAAAACAAATTAATACTAAGCATGACATCAGAAATTGTACACTAAAGACATAAATCACATTTACACTGTTTCTCCACTGAGTCCATCAGCCAAAACATGTTTGGAAGCCAAATTGTGGTTCCTTAGTTAGGTCTGGAGCCATGAGGCCAACATTTAAGTAACATTAGAAAACAGTAGGTCATTTGTCTTGCACATTTTTTGCTTTTGAAATACTTTTCAGTCTGATCATCAGCAAATCATGAGCTCTGAGGACATAAAGAAAAAGTAATTTTATATAAAGGCCACAGGACTGTAAAACCCTTGTCCAGTTGTTTCACTCAGCCTGAACAACATGACTGGACGACCTACATGCCTGTCAACCTTCCTACCTAACACCCATCCCCATTAACCCATCCCTCCCACACCACACACACACACACACACACACACACACACACAGAAAATAAATTTACAACACCTGCTCTGCTTAACAAAAAGGCCTGGAGAGCCACACACATGTTGCTGTTTTTCTACTAGACAGGTCATTATCTGAACTGTGTTGTGTATATTCCATATTCCTTTTACTCTACAAACCCAAACAGAACTAATTCCATTGATCTTTTTCCAAGTGAGTGATTGCCCAATGGTCCAGCCTGACACTGATGGAAGATTGACTACTATCTCAGCATGATGCCACCTTAGACCAGCTGCTCACCAAGCAACTGCTATGTGCTGCTTCAGACACCCTACACTACTGAACACATTCAAATTGATATGGACTCTAGTTTCTGCTACCATTATTATTATTATTATTATTATTACTACTACTACTACTACTACCATTCCTGTTTCACAACAATCACCATATCAGTACACCTGAATACAACAGCATCATATGATTATGTGACTGTACTAACTTATAATTAGTTAACCAAAGGAGGATGGGTTCCCCATGTGAGTCTGGTTCCTCCCAATCGTTCTTCCTCCAGCTCTGAGAGACTCTTGCCACTGTCGCCGTTGGTTTGCTCACTGGGGCTTTTGTGTTTTGTTATTAGTAACTCTGTAAAACTGCTTTGTGACATCAGTTGTAAAAAGTGCTTTATAAATAAATTTGACTTGACTATGGGGCTGATTTGTTATTTTCATTTAGCCTCATTAGCAACTTCAACCTTATAGTTATAGTTATAAACTAAAGAAGCTAAATTTGGACTCTAAACATGCCTTGAATGATCAACTACCTTTGAGATAATTGGAAAAATACAAATGTGTGTGAATCATGTCTTAAAAATCCACACTGCATTTAAAAAAAGTTGAATGTTCTTAAGAAAACACTCCTAAAATGTTTTTTTTTTTGCCTTCCTCCCAGTGTAGAACCAAAGTTGGCAGTACCTTAGCTTTATAAACTCTATCATATGAATAGTTTGTGCTGTGTTAAGCTATCTTTTAGTCTGATAATAATAATAGTCCATGGATCTTCTAAACAGACTCTGCACAATATAAATCTAACTCAAAGCACCATTAACTATGCAGCACAGTGTCCTTCAGCTAAGATAATCTGCCTTTATGTGTCTGCCTCTAAATCTCCCTTTAAATCACCACAGAAATCAAATTAGCCTGTGAGGCTAACTCGGCTAGGCTATACATTTACTGCTGTTTTCAGGCTAGACAGTGAAGGAGCTATCTAACAGAACTGATAAAAGACCAGCATTCAGAGCAGAGCTTGGAAGTTGAAAATGAATCACAGCTAGAGGGAAAAACTCTAAACTGAGGAAATCGAGTCTTCCTGGATGTTCTTAAGTCCCATACAGAAGGACTACAAATGTTTATGTCTATATTTATTACTTTATTATTTAATGATGAATATTTGTACTTTACTAAGCACATTGGAAAACTAACAGACCTGTGAAAGCGGAAGCGAAAGTTCTGCAATAAAAACTTAATGCTTCGGTGCTCATCAATTATTACCTAAGCCTACATCACTCATTCTTTCAGCTTCCTGGCCAATCACAAGTTACTACTCAACTTTAAAAGGAAGTATTATGTTTCTACTCCATCAATTGAAGGCGCCAACATGCTTCATCCTCCTTCCTCCTCTCCACCACCAGGTTCATCCCGGTCCTGTTGGGAGTGGCTCTGCCCATGCCGTCCAACTATTCCACAGTATCTGCTCTAGACTGAATGCTGCAGACCTGGGCTGGGGACAGGGCCTATGCCAAAGACAACAATAATACATTTCTCTGCTACTATCCTTTTCCTGAGCTTTTATGGCAGAACTGAAGTGATATTATCAATTTGGAAGCTCTATGGGAAAGAAATTACATTTTACAATTACATTTTTTTCTGAATATTTCCCTTGAACGTCACTGGATCTTCTGTAAAGAGGTCAAGATGAGCACAAAAAAAGTGTGAAATCATTTTTGGGAATCAATTATACCCTTTAAAACACGTCTGCACCAATCTGATGATATTTTTCCTGTTGAGTTGTGTGTGAACTACAGAGATTGAAGTCTTCAAGCTTAATGGCTCATTCATGCTTCCTCTGATTGTATCCATCCATCTTGTTGCTACTCCTCTTCCTCTATTATCTTCAACTGTTCCAGCATAACTGTCTTTTCAAGTGAACTGGTTCTTCTTATAATGTGTCCAAAATAACAAATCTTCTGTTTGGTGATCTGGGCTTCTACTGAAAGGTGAGGTTTGATTTGGTTGAAGATCCTTTTCTTTGCTGTCCATGATGCTCTCAGAAATCTTCAACAACAAAGTTCCAGGTCATCTGTATGCTTCCAGTTCGAATTTTTATTGTACAGCTTTCACATCCTTAAAGAACCACAGAGAAGACCAAAGTTTTGACACTTCTAGTCTTTGTCTCTTCAAACAAACTTACATTTGAATATACAGTATTTTCTTGTTCTTCTGAGTGTCAGTCTGTGTCTTATTTCCTAAATGTTGAATCCATTTTTGTGAATAACTGCTCCAAGTACATGTCCACCACATCAGTGGTTATTTTAGAGGTCTTTTGTGTTGTTTAGATTTTTTTTCAACAGAGTCAAAGGCTTTGCAGTAGTTGACTTCCTTCTTGTACTCCTTTTCCACTGAAGGACAAGAGCGGTGATAATATTGTATCCTCAGTGATTCCCAGCCCTTGTGAGAAGCTCTGATCAGGGCTGCGATCCTTCCCCGGACTTTTCCTGCACTTCTCCAGTTATGACACAGCTATTCACCTGGGGCCAATTAGAGACACCTCGGTTATGGGCGCCGTCCCTGAGCTCCTCTCTCACTCCCTCACCTGACAAGGCCGTCAAAAACAATAGCAAATGCAACACAACTGCAACACTCGTCCCAAACTTCAATTCACAACTCTGCTGCTTCTCCATCCAGGCTGTGGATGAATGTTGGCTGATGCAGCAGGTGTGGTAATTTGAGTTTTCTGTGAGCGCTTGTGTGCTGGAAACGGAAAAATCAGCAGCAGCTCTTGGTCTTCTCCTCCTCACGTCCCGCTGTCAGCCGCTCTCCTCCAGCACTGTTTTTGCAAAACAAAAGGTGTCTCTCGTGTTAATGGAGAATGAATAGATTCATTGTGGTGTAATTAGGCCTTAGGGCAGCAGCGCCTCCAAGGATGCTTGAAAGCAAAGTAATCCAAATTAAACTAATCTGCATCACGAAGAAGACTGCTTGAATATGGAAAACCTCTGGGAAAACAGCATCTTCTATTTGAAATACAAGTATACATGTATAGGCTCTTAGGGGAATCCACGTGCAGTCATGTACTACATGTAGAGATACACAATACAGGATCTTCACGCTGTAATTTTCATCAGAATTCGTTAAGTAGGTGATGGAAGTCTAAATTCCAGTGAGGTCTTGGATGGAAATCTTCAGGGGATCTGTGACAGCAACACAAACAAAATACTAGAGATATAGACAAGAAAATGATTCCCTCTGACAGCAGTGCATGCTGTATTGCACATGCCTCCTTTTAATTCCTTTATATGCTTGCTGTTGCCAAGCAGAAATCTGCAATTTATTTAATTATTAATGATGTCCTGTTTGTGATGCATTTTCTTGGCAGTACTAAATAAAAAATCTGTATGAGACTTAATACAAAGTAAAACTCTGAAGGATTCCTCTCCATTTCTTTCTTCTACCAGCAAAAAAGAAATCCTGCACATGCTTTCACATTTACAAGACAGTGATGGCTTTCATCAACACAACTCCTGGCAGATGACAATCTTGAGTGTTAAGTCTGAGGAGGTCACAGAGCTCTAAGATCAGATGATGAAACTAATTGTTATTGAGAGCCCCACTGGAGCTCATTAGCTTCACTGAAAGATAGTGTAGCATACCTCTGTCATTACTGCTCACTAGAGTTCAAAGTGCTGCATGCAGTATGTTTTACTTCACACAGATGGACAAAAATCTGACATGACAACCAAATATTCTGTACCAAACACCTTCACTCTCCACCAAAGCACCAACATTCTGCACTAAATGGCAAACTTTTGACAAACAAGCACAGCCAAAAACACTACCTGTCCTGACTGACCAAAGACCACCATCCACACATTTACTAATAAATGCAAATATTCACCAATAAATGTCAAATGGTTTCTCCAAACACCAGCTTCAACAACCGCCAATTTTCTCTAACAAGTACAGTCATATTATATCAAAAGACCAACATTACTCAATTCCCATAATTCATCAAACACACACAAATTCTCCACTAAGCTCCATAATTTCCCAGCAGCAGACATACTTCAAATTGACCATTCTCCAGTAAATGTTTACCTCTAAAAACAACATTCTGCAGTAAACAACAATATTCTACATTAGACACCAACATTTTACATTAGACACCAACATTTTACATTAGACACCAAATATTGTGCAATAAACACCAACATTCTACATTAGACACCAATATTCTGCAATAAGCACCAACATTCTACATTACACACCAACATTCTTCATTACACACCAACATTCTTCATTACAAACCAACATTCTACAATAAGCACCAGCATTCTGCAATAAGCACCAACATTCTGCAATAGACACCAACATTCTACATTAGACACCAATATTCTGCAATAAGCACCAACATTCTTCATTACACACCAACATTCTTCATTACAAACCAACAGTCTACAATAAGCACCAGCATTCTGCAATAAGCACCAACATTCTGCAATAAACACCAACATTCTGCAATAGACACCAACATTCTGCAATAGACACCAACATTCTGCAATAGACACCAAAATTCTACATTAGACACCAACATTCTGCAATAAACACCAACATTCTGCAATAAACACCAAAATTCTACATTAGACACCAACATTCTGCAATAAACACCAACATTCTGCAATAAGCACCAACATTCTGCAATAAACACCAACATTCTTCATTACACACCAACATTCTACAATAAGCACCAGCATTCTGCAATAAGCACCAACATTCTGCAATAAGCACCAACATTCTGCAATAAACACCAACATTCTGCAATAGACACCAACATTCTGCAATAAACACCAAAATTCTACATTAGACACCAACATTCTGCAATAAACACCAACATTCTGCAATAAACACCAACATTCTGCAATAAGCACCAACATTCTGCAATAAACACCAACATTCTGCAATAAGCACCAACATTCTACATTAGACACCAACATTCTACATTAGACACCAACATTCTGCAATAAACACCAACATTCTGCAATAAACACCAACATTCTGCAATAAGCACCAACATTCTGCAATAAGCACCAACATTCTATATTACACACCAACATTCTGCAATAAGCACCAACATTCTTCATTACACACCAACATTCTTCATTACAAACCAACATTCTGCAATAAGCACCAACATTCTGCAATAAGCACCAACATTCTACAATAAACACCAACATTCTATATTACACACCAACATTCTGCAATAAGCACCAACATTCTACAATAAACACCAACATTCTATATTACACACCAACATTCTGCAATAAGCACCAACATTCTGCAATAAACACCAACATTCTATATTACACACCAACATTCTACAATAAGCACCAACATTCTACATTAGACACCAACATTCTACAATAAGCACCAACATTCTACAATAAGCACCAACATTCTATATTACACACCAACATTCTACAATAAACACCAACATTCTGCAATAAACACCAACATTCTATATTACACACCAACATTCTACAATAAACACCAACATTCTGCAATAAGCACCAACATTCTATATTACACACCAAGATTCTATATTACACACCAAGATTCTATATTACACACCAACATTCTAAAATAAACACCAACATTCTACATTAGACACCAACATTCTACAATAAGCACCAACATTCTACAATAAACACCAACATTCTACAATAAGCACCAACATTCTACAATAAACACCAACATTCTACAATAAGCACCAACATTCTACATTAGACACCAACATTCTGCATTAGACACCAACATTCTACAATAAGCACCAACATTATACAATAAACACCAACATTCTACATTAGACATCAAAATCCTACATTAGACACCAACATTCCATATTAAACACCAACATTCTAAAATAAATACCAACAATCTGCAATAAACACCAACATTATACAATAATCATAGCACTCCTCCCTGTTACTGAAGTAATTTTTGCTCATTTTGCACACTGTAATATTGTTATAAATGTTTACGTCTTAGTTTGTACAAACAGGACAATGATTATGATTTAGAAGTTTATCTTAGAGCTTAGGAAAAACTCCATCACTCAGAAAATTAAGGTCACATGTCATTTGAATAAGAAAAAACAGCTTTCATTACATATCAAACAGCTGAGTAGAGAATGTGTAATTCATTTTCCATGCTTAAGTGATTCCCTGATACCTCTGACTAAATATTTAAATTAATTACACCGGAGCAGCAGCATGTGTACGGATCAGATACTAAACAAATATTTCCTCACTTTAACTGATCCAGACTGTAGGAGACCTGACTGTGTTACGTAACGCCTGCTCGGCTCCTGCAGAGACTCACTGCAGTGTACTTATTAACATTTATAACATTTTATAACATTCTCTCTCTTTTTCCAGAGTCAGACAAGGACAAGACGCACTGAAAAAAATGACACAATCAAAGCAAACAGGTGGACAATTACACCACAAAACACAGGAGGATGGAGAATGTGCAAAAGAGAAGAGGCAGGGAAAGAGGTCCCTGTTCCAAATTCACATTTCTGAATGTCAATGCGTTAGCTTAACCCTTTCTAAACGTCTCCTGATGGCAGTCCAGTATAAGCTTTAGTTCTCATTCAATACCTGTAGTTCTAATCACACTGAAAGGGGCAAATTTATCAAGGGCCAAATATTACGCCAAGCTGTGGTCTGGTGATTGGGTTAAATGTGGAGGTTGGTCAATGATTGTGCACTTTCACTTAATGACCAGCAGTACCGATGCTAGGCATGTGGGTGCCATAAGCACAAATGCTTTGTGTGCCCCCACCCTGCATCCCTCCATCACTTAAGTCTCCGCTGCGCAACCCGGAGACTTCAGTGGTGCCCCGTTGACGTTTGGGGTCCTATGCGCAGTGCAGACCACTGGCCCTGATGACCAGAAACCTTTATGGAGTGTTTCCAAAGCTGCAAGGCCAATGGTATGCTCCTGGTCAACAATGGTAAGCATGTACCAACAGTTGCCTCCAAATTCCACCTCCACCTCACAGCTTACATGATTTAATGGATCTATTAACATCTTGATACAAGATACCACAGGACATCTTCAGAGTCCAAGACTCAGTGGGTTGGAGCTGTTAGGGTGGCATGTAAACTACCCACAGCATATTTGCCAAGTCAGCAAATTGGTTTTAATGTCATGGCTGATGGGTACACCATGAGATGAAGAAATTTTTTTTTTGTGAGGAAGTGGTCAGGTGGGATTTGTTTTTGTATGTATATCCAGCTGGCTCTCTCGTTCTCTCTCTAGGCAGGAGAGATGGTGAATGTGTATCTTCAGTTGTAACAGCTTCCCTGTGGTTTGCCTTCCAGCTCTACAAACATCACACTGACCTCCTTTTGGAGATCAAACGGCACGCATGATCTGCTCTAAGTGACGAAACCCCTCAAATCCCATCACTACCCATAATGCCAAATTAGTGACGATGCTGACGGACAGGTTTATAGCTTCCTGTTTCATTTAGTGCCGACACCGCTGTAGTAATCCCCCTTGGATGAAGCCCACGTTTTGGAAAGGAGGTTGGCTGTGTGAGAAATGAGCAGCATTCGCGGATCAAAGCAGCCATATGGTGATATTGGGGGAGTGTAATTACGCTAATTCAGCCAATGCTCTCCCAGGAGCTCTGCTCTTCCCTTCACGCCGTTATCCGGCCTCTTTCATGTTTTGCTGCATTATATTCTTAATGATATCTAACAAGATTGTGCCATAATCAGAGAAGCTTAGTAGGCACTCTTTATTTTTTTCCTAGCTTGACTTTCTTCATTTTGGCCACACTCTCTCTGGACCTCACAATCTGCAGGGATCAACATTAGACCACCTTAATATCCCCATTGTGCAAGTTAAACATTTCAGCTAATGAATATTATACTTACACAACTGCTATCTGAAACGACTCTGCAGTGGTATAATGTAGTCTTATGTTCTTCTTGCCTGTGAGCGCTCCCGGCAACTGCTGCCCCCCCATCACAATGAAAGGCGGGTTTAGTTTAGCTTGTTTTACTCTTGATAGTTAATAGTAGATCATTCTAAAGGTGGAAATACAGAATTTTCTGGGTGTGTATATCAGAACAGCCAGCTAACAACTCCACACATACAGGAGTATCATAAAAAATCTTATTTTTATCTGAACTGAGGATCACTGAGGAACAATCTTTTTGTCCTTAGCCCAGGTAAGACGCTTCTGACATTGTCTCCAGTTGACAAGTGGCTTGATATTAGGAATTCAGCAGTTGTAGCCACATTCCTGCATATGTCTGTGCATAGTAGCTCTTGATGTACTGACACCAGCCTCAGACCACCCATTTTCAAGCTCTTTGGAAGAAGAAAGCCTGGTCCAAAAAGAGGATTTTCAAGTCAACTTCGCATTAATATGCTTTGATACAGCACCCTGCAAACGGCCAGCCTTTTCTGCAGTGACTTTCTATGGCATAAATTCCTTATTGAGGGTACCCTCATCTTCTGGACTATTGTCAAGCAGTCAGCAGTCTTCCCTACGATTGTACTTGAGTGTGCTGAACTAGACTGAGATACACAGTATTTATACTGTTTGGTAATGTAAATAAACCCCAAATGAAATATTCAAATGATTTGAAATACTGAAATTCTGATTTTCATGAGCCAAACTGATCAACATTAAAATAAAAAAGGCTTGAAATACGTCACTTTACATTTAATGAATATAAAATGACAGTTTACGTTTTTGAATTAAATTATGAACAAAAGTGAACTTTTTCCACAGTATTGAATTTTTTTTAGATGCACTAATATACCTACCCAAGTGCTTTAGGCATGTTCTAGCTAAATCAAAAAGTCTAAATATATAAATGTACTGTATCTGTAGCTGTATAAGTATATGTAAATGTTAGATATTTTTTTTTATTTCATAAACTAACTAATTCAGAGAGTTTTGTTACATTTTTGCAGCAGAATTTCACATTCAATGTTAATTGAGTCCATAAGAATGCCCAGATAAAAGTTACAAATTTAAATATCTTACATATCGTTGTATTTTTGAAGCTGTTATATGCGAGTCCTATTATTTCCTACTGGGCATAGCTTTGATCACAGGTAGTACAGTTCACATGAGCTCCTGTGGAGGTTTCCTCCCCCACAGGCACTGTGTGATTTGCTGGAGAAAAACAGATGTGGGTTTCTTCCTCCACACAGGATTTAAGTTTTATCTCACTCAGTCCAGTTGTTCCTGCATTTGACAGATCTAGTTTGTAGGTAGAGAAGCTGTACTCTGTACTTTGTTGAGGAAGCCAAGAAAATACTGCAGCAGGCAAATATTTGGACACAGCTACTCATTATTCCATAGTTTTTTCCCTGAGGATGACTTATGTTTATGATTTTTAAAAAATGTCATATTGGATAATTACATCATCATTTTACAACTTCTCTTTATTTTTGAGAATTTAACAGACTGTTTTCGTCACTCACCTTTAAGACTGATGTATGCAAATGAGCTCCGTTCTGATTGCCTGACCTTTATTTTAGCTCATGCAAAAAGCAGCCCAGGCTGAAACCCTTCAAAGTGAATTGGGGTGGTGCTAAATTCCTTTAGGCTAATAAAGATATTATGACCACCCCTGGTTTGGAATGAACTCGGCCCGGTACGTCAAAGATGCCATGCGACAGGGATGGCTGCACATATAAATAAGCGAGCATCCCACTCAGTTGTAGCAGAGTGTAAAACCATCATCATGGGCAAAGGACACGATTGGACTGATGTTCAAAAGGACAAGATGAAGAGTGGTAGCATCTTGAAAACCATAAACTTTGTAGCCGCTGTAGTGAAGGTATACAGAGAATGGACTTTTAACATTGACCGGTATAACCATGGTGCCCCACAGGCAACTGATGCCAGAGAACGACTCTGGTGAGTGGTACAGAGCTACACACCACAGCGGGCCAGTTAACCTCTATAATGAAAACATGAGCAACAAGAACCACTGACTGAAGCAGATGCATTGTTAAATGGTCACAATATTCTGATATGACAGTGTATAATTAGTTATTACACAACTACCATTGAATTGTGGGCACCGAAAAGATCTTTTGCTGTTCTGCGAGCAGTCTGTTTTACTCCTGATCATTAATCATCTCCACACAGGAGAAACTTTCAGCAGCTGGGTCTCAGAGTGCTCATGGGAACACAGCAAAACCCCTCCAAACAAGAACAGGTGTCAGTGTACTGACTGAATAACCAACCACCACCAGCATTGGCTTATGCTGCATTCAGAACAGGCTGTGCAATATCAGAGCAATGACTCAGAGATTCAAAAGACTCAAACTTAAAGTGGAATTACACTAATTTTTCACCATTTTTGACTGTTCTGAGTATTAAAAGTCTACCACTTTACCAACTCAAGCTTTCTTTACAATAATGGTGATAGAAATCAGATGTCATTATGTCAACAACACAAATACAGACATTTTATTCAATATACAAAACCACCGTGAGCCTACATGCCTTTTGAGTTTTTAATACAATGGCAAAATAGTTTTATTACTATTACTAAAAATGATTTTAGAAAATCAGTTTTAGTTCAAAATCTTCTTAAAACAATCACAAAACAATGTCTCTGGCATCAGTCAGTGTTTTCATAACCATTTCATGAATTAACTGTGAGGTAGCTTTGTATATATTCTCCTTTAAACACTCTAGTACAATGACTTAGGGTAGGCTTGCCACATTACCCACATTCTCTTGAGGTTTACCTCAAAGAAAGATATCCTGACATTTTCCTTTAAGAATTTGCTGGTATAATTAGGAATTCATTGTTCCATCAATGATGGCAAGTCACCCTGGCCCAGCAAAACAGGCTCAAAAAATGACACTACCACCACCATGTTTCACAGATGGGATGAGGATTCGATGCTGGAATGCATTGTTTTTTTCCCATAAAAAACATAACAGTTCTCATGTCAACCAAACCGATCTATTTTGGTCTCAACTGTCCATAAAAACATTGCTCCAAATGTGATATTTTGCAAAATGCAGGTGGACAGCAATGTTCTTTTTGGAAAGCAGTGGCTTTCTCGTTGTAACCCAAAAATGCACACCACTGTTGTTCAGTTTTTTCCTTGTGGACTCGAAGTTACCTTGGGATCCTTTGTGACTTTGCAGACTATTACACAGTGTACTCTTGGAGTTATCTTTGTTGGTCAACCACTCCTGGTTGAGAGTAATAATGATCTTGAATTTCCTCCATTTATACACAGTCTTTCTAACTGTAGATTGGTGGATTCCAAACTCTTATAAATGGTTTTATAACATTTTCCAGAATAATGATCATCAAAAACTCTTCTTCTGAGGACCTCAGAAATCTCCTTTGTTCATGCTATGATACACTTCCACAAACATGTTGTGAAGAGTAATTTGTTGCAAGTTCCCATTTTTTAAAAATAAAACAGGGTACCCACTCACACCTGATTGTCATGCCACTGATTGACAACACCTGACTCAAAGTAATGTTACTCAATGAATAAATAAAAGTCTAATATTTTGGTATAGATTTGTCATTTATATATACACAATGCTGGTCAAAATTGTTTTTTTTTTCTTTTTCTATTTAAAAGTTATTCAGTTTAATGCCTCATTGACTCTGAAATGAAAGCATAGAAGTTAAATAAGAGAGCATGGAATCAATTTGTAAACCGAAATGCATCTAAACTTTAGACACAAAGTAGCACCTTTGTCAGATATAACAGCTGAACACACTCGTGACATTCTCTCTACAATAGACATCAAATATTCTTCAAACAGTTCTTCACAAATCTGCTGCAGAAGTTCACATAAATGTTGGCTCTTGTAGGTTTGCTTTGCTTTTCACTTCATCCCAAATCAGCTGGATGGTGTTTAAGTCTGGAGACTCTGCTGCCACTCCATGTTTTCAAGCTGACTTGGACTTGTATGCATAGCAGAAACGTTCTAAAACTTCTAAAATTGTTCTTTTTGACCAGTAATATTATATATATATATACACATTACATTACATTACATTACATTGCATTTAGCGGACGCTTTTATCCAAAGCGACTTACAATAGTGGGAAAGTACAGATGCGAAAAATAATACT
>BRDA01034757.1:1985-12668 GCA_036984385.1 Crenuchus spilurus | reverse complement strand
TCCCATAGCAACAGCCTTGGTTGCCATAGCAACCGCTTTGGGTGCCATAGCAACCGCTTTGGGAACCATAGCAACCGCCTTGCAGACCATAGCAACGGCCTTGAGCGCAATAGCAATGGCCTTGAGGGCCATAACAACGGCCTTGGGGCCCATAGCAACGGCCTTGAGTCCCATAGCAACGGCCTTGGGTGCCATAGCAACGGCCTTGGGTGCCATAGCAACCGCCTTGAGGGCCATAGCAACGGCCTTGAGGGCCATAGCAACGGCATTGGGGCCCATAGCAACGGCCTTGGGGCCCATAGCAACGGCCTTGGGTGCCATAACAACGGCCTTGGGACCCGCAGCAACGGCCTTGGGACCCGCAGCAACGGCCTTGGGACCGTAGCAACGGCCTTGGGACCCATAGCAACGGCCTTGGGTGCCATAGCAACCACCTTGCAGACCATAGCAACGGCCTTGAGCGCAATAGCAATGGCCTTGAGGGCCATAACAACGGCCTTGGGGCCCATAGCAACGGCCTTGAGTGCCATAGCAACAGCCTTGGGTGCCATAGCAACCGCCTTGGGTGCCATAGCAACCGCCTTGAGGGCCATAGCAACGGCCTTGGGACCCGCAGCAACGGCCTTGGGACCGTAGCAACGGCCTTGGGACCCATAGCAACAGCCTTGGGTGCCATAGCAACAACCTTGCAGACCATAGCAACGGCCTTGAGCGCAATAGCAATGGCCTTGAGGGCCATAACAACGGCCTTGGGGCCCATAGCAACGGCCTTGAGTGCCATAGCAACAGCCTTGGGTGCCATAGCAACCGCCTTGGGTGCCATAGCAACCGCCTTGAGGGCCATAGCAACGGCCTTGGGACCCGCAGCAACGGCCTTGGGACCGTAGCAACGGCCTTGGGACCCATAGCAACAGCCTTGGGTGCCATAGCAACAACCTTGCAGACCATAGCAACGGCCTTGAGCGCAATAGCAATGGCCTTGAGGGCCATAACAACGGCCTTGGGGCCCATAGCAACGGCCTTGAGTGCCATAGCAACGGCCTTGGGTGCCATAGCAACCGCCTTGGGTGCCATAGCAACCGCCTTGAGGGCCATAGCAACGGCCTTGGGAGCTATAGCAACCGCCTTGGGTTCCATAGCAACCGCCTTGGGTGCCATCGCAACCGCCTTGCGGGCCATAGCAATGGCCTTGGGACAAATAGCAACGGCCTTGGGACCCATAGCAACGGCCTTGGGTGCCATAGCAACCACCTTGGGTCCCATAGCAACGGCCTTGGGTGACATAGCAACGGCCTTCGGTGCCATAGCAACGGCCTTGGGTGCCATAGCAACGGCCTTGGGTGCCATAGCAACGGACTTGGAAGCCATAGCAACCGCTTTGGGATCAATAGCAACCACCTTGGGTGCCATAGCAACCGCCTTGGGGGCCATAGCAACCACCACAAATACCAAAGCATCACATTACAAACCAACCTTAGCTTGTGGGCCATGTTAGCAATGCGCAATTCCTTCAGGAAATGCACTTTTCTAGTTAATATATTGTGTCCCAAGCAATGGTTACTCATTGGCCTAAGCTTGTCAACTCTTAACCAATCAAATTCACTGATTAATCATGGACACATACAAGCCTATTTATAGGTAGGCTTGGCATGCGATGGACAGCAACTGCAAGTGAAATGTTTATTTATTTATTTACGAGGGCGGAGTCAACTAAGTGCTACTGAGGGACTCGTTCGTAAGTTTGGAAGATAAGAAGGCTTTTGGGAAACAGTCGGAAAAATCGCGTTCTTAAAGTTACGTCATTCTTAAAGTTGTTTGTAAATCGCTAAGTTCAATTGCTTTTGGGAAACTCACCCCTGAGCTACATGTGGTTCAGTTGTTTGGTTTTGTACCAAAATTTAGATATTTGGAATTGTTCATAATTCCTTCCACCTTGACAAAAGCCCCAGCTAAAGGCTACAGAAAAACAACTTCAAAGCATAATGATGCCTCCACCATGTGGCACTCTACCATCCATCCATCTTAACTGCTTAATCCTTGACAGGGTCAAGGTGAGTCCCCATACCACTTCATTGGGAGTTGGGCAGGGCATTACAATAATTTAACTGTAGCCAGTTCAGGGACCCAATCCATTGCTGGGCACACACACACACACACTCCAGGACAATTTAGAGTAAACAATTCACCTGACTTCCATGTTTTTATACTGTGGAAGGAAACCAGAGAACCCATTGGAAACCCACATAGACATTTGGAGAACATGAAAATTCCACCCAGATGGGGAGTTACAAGACTTTAGCAGTGCAAGGTCAGCATGCAAGCCTCCAAGCTGCCAAGAAATTAAGTTAAACAAGGTCATGGTGTTTTCAGTTTAACTATGAGTGCTCTTCATTATCAAACACGAAAGCCCAGCACACAAGCAAACTCAAACATATTATTTCTTAATTTACAGCTCCTTGCCCTCACAAGCCAGTTTACAGACAGGAAGTAGGGCACTCCATTCACATACAGCATCTTCCTGGTCACTTAGCTAATGTCTAATGACTTTATTACAGGTTTACCAAAAGCAGCTGAATGGTTTTCTCAGGTGGAGGAAATGTTGGAGCCAGCCCACTATGGAAATGTATCCCTACAGATTTATAACCTGCATATTACAGCTTTTACACTGAAAACAAACTTAATCCTCATTCCTTATGGTTTAGAAGATTAAGCACATTCTCACAGTGACATGTTTTGTGTGGTTTAATGAGGGTCTGTAAATTAAGTGAACTTAAGCCAGAAATAAACACATTAAGTTAATGTGCAACCTAAATTGAACTTCAACAAAGCCACTGCATTCAAGTAGCTTTCAAAAGTACTTTGTATGGTGATCATGTACTTTGTTTTGGTGCCTGTGGGGACCAGATGATAGTTAGAGGAATAAATGGTTTTTCACTGACAAGCTAATATGACTGGAAAGAATCTTTAAAACAATAGATCCTCAAAGTTTCTGATACTGGGCTTGTAATATGCATTTTTACACATAAAATAATGACCAGTAAAATTGGACCTTATATTGCAGAAGGCTCATTACATTTCACAAAATATTTTTTATTGGAATAATTCAAATATAATTATTATAACTACTAGGAAAAATAAGTAAATTGAAATACTTGTGTTGTGAGTCCTGACAAACATAAATATGACAATCATTTAAAGTGATTCTGATTAATCCCATATAAAAATACATTTTCTTAGTTGCATTTTACAGCAAAAGCCAAGGTCCATAAAGAGCTCACAACACATCAAAGTGTTGAAAGGTATCAGTCCGGAGAAGGGTTCAAAACAATTTCCAAGGCATTAGATGTGTCAACACAATGAAGATGGTCAACAAAAAGTGGATAAAATTTGCCACATCATGGCATTACCAAGAACTGGACGTCCCTCAAAAATGTTTGAAAAGACACAAAGAAAACAGAAGGCTGCCAAGAGGCCTACGGCAAAATTAAAAGAGTTGCAGGAATTTCTGGCCAGTACTGGTTGTGTAGTACATGTGACAACATTCTCCTGTATACTTCATATGTCTAGGCTGTGGGTAAGCTGTCAAGACGTAAGCCTTGTCTTACAAAGAAAAACATTCAGGCCTGGCTACATTTGGCCAAAATCATGTGGGGCGTATATGTTATGGCCTGATGAGACCAAACATTTTGATCATAATTCCAAAAGGTATGTTTGGCGCAAAGCCAACACTGCACGTAACCAAAAGAACAACATACCCACATTGAAGCAGTTCAATGAACAGTTCCAAATATCAGTCAAATTTTGGCACAAAACCTTCAGGCCTCTGTTAAAAAAGCTTAAGATGAAGAAGAATTTCACCTTTCAGCACAACAATAACACAAAGTATACCTCCACGTCAACAAAAGAATGGCTTCAATCAAAGAAGATCTAAGTTTTGGAATGGCCCAATCAGAGCCCAGACCGGAATACAATTGAAAATCTGTGTGTTGACCTGAAGAGGGCTGTGCACAGGAGATGCCCTCACAATCTCACAGATTTGGAGCACTTTTACAAAGAATAGTGGACAAAGATTGCCATGTCAAAATGTGCTATGCTGATACACTCCTACCCAAGCAGTCTGAATGCTGTCATATATTCAAAGGATTAGTTTAAGGGTGTCCATATTTATGCAACCACATTATTTAGTTATTTGTTTTCACTTTATTTTTCAATGTACACAATTTATAGGTCACATTAAAGGTGGAAATAGCTCTGACAGTATTCATATTGATCAGATTTTGTACATGACAAAAACTTGGCACTGTAACAGGTGTGTAGACTGTTCATATCCATTCTATTCATTTGTGGCCATAATAAAGTTGTAGCTTCATATTTAAAAATAAAAGACAGGCTTTACTTTGGTTATCATCCCAAAAAGAGATATTATTTACATATTTATTTATTTATTTATTATGTTTAAGTTGTATACATATTTAGCACATATTATCTGTTAACATTTCACATGAAGTTCTGGCCACAGTACAGACAAGCTATACAACCTAAAGGGGATTACACAGCAGGGAGGAAACCAGTGCAATAACGCCAGAACTTATAGACTCTTAAAAATAAACGTTCCTCGCCTGTTCTTGCCCTGGTTATGTGGTTCTCTAAATTCTATAAAACCTTTTAATTACATAAAGTCCATTTAAAAGCCTTAAAAGAACCATAAGGGCTAACACAAAATGTAACATTTTCATTTTCTTCATGTTTTTAAATCTTCTTTTGCACATTTTAATGCCCATTGACACATTATTTACTGAATTTTATTTATTTTATTAATATGAAATGTATGCAAAAGTTAGAGTACATTAAATATTGAGTATGCAATATGTATACTGTGTTCATTTCAGAAAATAAATAGAAATTGTTCACCAAAATCTGCAAAAAAATATTTCAAATAGATGTGAACATAACTTGCTTACTTTTATATTATCTAAATGTGTCATTATATTAGCAGTCTACAAATATCTTCCAAACACTTCTGTGCATCAAAACAAAAATTTAGGTTAAACAAGGTCAGGACATTTTCAGTTTAACTATGAGTGCTCTTTATTATCAAACACAAAAGCCTAGCACACAAACAACTTAAACATATTGTTTCTTAAATTACAGCTCACAAGCCAGTTTACAGACAGGAAGTAGTGCACTCCATTCACATACAGCATCTTCCTGGTCACTTAGCTAATGTCTAATGACTTTATTACAGGTTTACCAAAAGCAGTTGAATGGTTTTCTCAGGTGGAGGAAATGTTGGAGCCAGCCCACTATGGAAACGTATCCCTACAGATTTATAACCTGCATATCACAGCTTTTATGCTGAAAACACAGTCAATCCTCATTCCTTATGGTTTAAAAGATTAAGCACATTCTCACGGTGACATGTTTTGTGTAGATTAATGAGGGTCTGTAAATTAAGTGAACTTGAGCCAGAAATAAACACATTAAGTTAATGTTCAACCTAAACTGAACTTCAACAAAGCCACTGCATTCCAGTAGCTTTCAAAAGAACTTTGTATGGTGATCATACGCAGCATGAGGGTGAGTCCAAAATGATCCACACTTTGACTGTAGAATTTAGAGTGTAGTATAATTTTTCAACATAACCTCTCTACTTTTCAATACAATTTTTCCCTCATTAAAAATGTTTTTGGCTGAGCTATGAGTCACAAATGCACTGCTGTCTTCACCTCATCTGATGTGAATTTCCATCCTCTTACGGCTTCATTCAGGGGACGCAGAACACTGAAAGCATCAATTTTCCAGCTGATGGTTGACTTTTGAACTTTTTCTTGGTCAGTAATTGAGAATGTTTCCATTGCATACTCTGACGTTTACTCACAGACTGCAATTAATCTGTCTCATCACCAGTAATGATTCAAGAAATTTCACCTTCCTTATGTCCAAACACATCTGCAATGAATCACTGCACACTGCTGTTTGGGCAAACTATATGTCTTTTGTTGCACTGCAGTCATAAATGAAGTGGTGTTCAAACCAGCACAGAAGTTACTGTATAGAGGCAGCAACCAAGTACAGAAAGCACTGATAAAACATTACTGCCAATAGATGTTTTAAGAAGTGTTTTTTAAAGTGCAGATCCGATTTTGATTCACCCTCATACTTTGGTGTCTTTTTTTTTGGGACCAGATGAGAGAGGAATAGCTGTATTTTCATTGAAGACCTTAAATGACTGGGTAACTTATTGAGATATCCTGTTGTTCAGCCTGTCACTCACATTAGTGACAAAACTTAGCCACTTGGTTTTATTGCTGTAAATGAAAGATAATAGTCTCAGATATATATTGTAGTACGTTTTGATCAAAAACAACAAAAATCACCCAAAAAGTAGTTTTTGTACAGTAAGCCATTCAGCAAATTTGCATATTGTACCCGAAAAATGGGTTTCTGTGACCCCTCGAATCCTGGAGTAGAACTATTTCTACCGAGGTACACAAGCTTGTTGTGTGTCAGTCGGCTCATGAACTACTTCTCTTCACAATGTGATTGAGCTCATGTATACATCCACCAAACGTGAGCAGCTCGGATATGTTCAGCTAATGTAAACATCGATTTTAGCTGGGCTCGTCTTTCAGTATTCATTTCTACTATATTTGGATTTATTTTAATTAACTTTTAAGAGTTTCTGGAGTATTAATGTCTTGTGAAACAAATAAACTGAGTTGAGTTTCAGTATGATATGTCTCAGAATGCTATAGCTCTGAAAGTCTGAGAGATAATTGGCTGAAACTTTGTGTGAGGCTTCCTGTAACAGTGCTATACAAATATGCATATAACTAATAGAAAAAAAAATGACTTTGACCCAGTTTTCCCTGATGGGGTCATATGTTTTTAACAACAGTTTCTCAAAGTATCTGACACTGCATTTTTGCATATGTATGAATGAACCAATGAATGAATCAATGCTCATTCATTCCAAAAGTGACAGAAAATAATATTTGAATTATTGAAATGCAAATATTTGAAGAACTCAGAGAACTCAAAAATACAAATCTAAAAATCTCATCATCCCAGTAGCTCATAGATAACAAAGAGACAGATCTACTGCTCTGATGTTTCTCCTAAGGTCTCAGTTACCTCATGAGTCCCTTTTAGCTCACGTGTGTCCCTGTTTTAGTCCAGATCTCAGCAGTGTCTCACACTGTTCTCAAATTTGCTCAGATAATAACACTTATGCTAATGCCAGAAATCTCAATATGGACTCTACCATTTCTTATCTGGGATTAACAGTCTTATCAATTTTGATGTTATGATTGACTTTTATCATTTCTATCATATCTAATTTTGGTCTCATGCAATTAATCATCCAGAGACACCAAAGAGTAACATTTGAGCAAATAAAATGTATTCTGGGAAATTTTCCAAAGATTTGAATGGAAATCTGAGATGAACCAGTGTAAACATTTTACAGACACGGGAATAGTGCAACAGACCATCATTTGGAATTCCTGGTTCTTGTTGGCAAACACTGAGTGGTTCTTAGGGCTTCATGGTAACCATGATTAAGCTAGAAACCCTTTATGTAATTTCATATAAAATTTGTAAATACTTAACCATTCTGGAAAAATTCATGAAGCACAAAACTCCATGAAGCATCATCACTAGATAGGAACCAGAAATATAATGACAGTGGTTACACATAGTTTAAGTAATGTTGAGTTATACCTAGTTTATGCAATTTCTGCATAAATGTGAATGAAGAGGAAACGTTCTCCATTTCTTATGTAAACCCCATGAACAGCATCAGGAAATAAATCAGGCAAATACATAAATGTGATAAGCTGTTATATAAGAATATAAAAATGTTTCCATGTGGGGATAGATGTGTGTGTGGTTGAGTGTGTGTAAATGGAGTGTGTTAATTGTGAAGCATCTTTGGGTATCAAGAAAGGCGCTTTACAAGTGTAAAGTTAATAATAATAATAATGACATTTTCACAGATTTGCACTTTTCCAACTAATATTTTAACTCTACTGAAGAATATCAGTGAGTAACAATGTATAACAACTTGTACTTACTGAAGTGGATGATATATTTTTTTGTTGGAAGGGCACAATTAAAATCAAACCTCAACATCATAGACATACTAAAGCTTATTACTTATTTACTACAAACTGACTTTTACTACTAATTTATTATTATAATTTATAATAATAATAATAATAATAATAATAATAATAATAATAATAATGTAGGAAATTATATAAATGGAAGCCTGGACCTGCTGATAGATCCTGGACATTTCATAGGGTAAAGAACCACCCACTGAAAAGTTATTTAGGGCATCAAAAGTGTTTTTTGAGTAATCTACTTATCTCTCATTCAAGAAGTATGTGGACAATAATATACTTTCTTATTCACATTTTTTTATTATTATTATTATTATTATTACTAATGTGCATATCTCTCTACATTTCTTCACTTTCTTTGATACATTGTGCTTAACTCAAATGTTACTTCTTAACCTTTGAAGGTTACTTCTTAACCTACTTTTTAATTAATTATTTTAATTGATTTTGCAATTGTATGTCATTGCTGTGTGATCTTGTAAATTATAAGGAACCTTTTCCTGAAAGAGAAATAAAACTACCATAATGTGTGACACTAAACCAGGTCCATTTTTAAATCTCTTTATGTAATAGCTCATTGTTTTGAAAACTGTGTGGTATTTTCCTGGTGCTTCTGCTTCAGATCTTTTTCAGATAATGTGGCATTGTAAACATTGTTTTTTCTGTGCTTAATCACATTAAGCTTTCTTTGCTTAAGTTGTATAACATGTTGATCTTTGAGTATTTCCTCTTGATCAATAAAGACCTTAAATGGTAAGGCACTTTATTTCGCAGTCAGTACCTTTCCCCATTCTTATTGACTGGTGTGTCAATGCAGCATTGTGTAGACATCTTACATAAAACATCTTAGGTTTCATATTGTGTCATGTCATTAACAATTCAGACCATTTTACTAGGGTCCCTGGGTTTAATTAGAGTTTTGTACTGTTCTATTCTACTTTAACCTTCAAGTTGACCATCATTATTGGATGAAGGGTCATTTTTTATGTTGTTAGACTGAGATACAAAAAATAACAACTAACCAAATGTACTTTTTGGCGTTCCTTGGCAGTGCATCACAAAACTTATATTAAATGTTCATACCTTAACCCATACCTTATCTTGCTTTAACCATAAAATGAAAACAAGTTATACAAAACAAACAAACAAAAAAAATAATTTAAAAAAATAAAAAAAATGTTTATAGAATTTACATAAGACTTTCTTTTTCTTTTGGCACTGGTATGGTGTCAATGGTGCATTCATACCAAAATTTCTAACATGCCAAAGCATGTAATCAGAATTGACACTATGTGCAGTATTAAATAACTTCCAACTGTAACAATCAGAGAATATGAAAGAGTCATCAGAAGGGCATTTCAGTCTATGACATGACGAAAGTATCACCTACATAATGAACAAAAGAAATAAAGAAATTATGTAAGAGCTTACAGAGAAAGATAAATAGAAACTAGTCAAATCTCACCTCTCAGGTCACAGCACTGCAAAAGTGTACAAATGCCAAATCAGGACTATTACAAAATACAGAATTAAAAAACATTTTCAAGAACTTCACAATGTCTTAAGTGTTATGTTGCTTTACTGCTAATAACACTGGATGTTGATTTTTATGATGAGGTGTATGGTAGGTGCAACTTAGCACAACATCGAGTCGACTGCAGGTCTGACAAGAGATTGGGATGCTTAGTCTATTTATCGCACAGAGAACAAATGAAGTCAAAAACTAAGAATGCCATACTGGCTCGGACGTCGCCCAGGATAAAAACGTCTGTGATGCCCACTGTGAGAGACAGGGTGGGTGTTGAGAAGTGTACTACTGGCTCATCAAAGGTCGTATTACGCAATACAACAAGGAAAGAAGATGAAGAGAAGCTAAACAGCAGACTCCGTGTCAAGATTGGACAATGGAATGTGAGGGGTCTAAACTCACTTGGCAAGTTATCAATACTTAGTAGTGAATTGGAAAGACTGAACATCAGCATTTGTGGATTGTCTGAGACTAAGTGGTTAGACACCGGACACTTCAAGACAAAGGATGGACACACAGTGCTGTTCTCAGGCAAAGAGGGTCGTGAACATCATGGAGTTGCTATCTGGGTTCACAGAACAGTTCCTACATGTCTAAAATCCTACAATCCAGTGAGCAGCAGAGTCATATCAGCCACATTTGCTTCAAAGCCAAGAGATATGACTCTTATTCAGTGTTATGCACCAACTGCGGACAAGCAAGACAAAGAAATTGAACAGTTCTACAAGGAATTTGAACATATACTTGTGGAGAATCCCAAGCAGAATCTACTTGTCATCACTGGAGATTTCAATGCCAGAGTCGGAGAAAATGCAGCAGAAAGTGAAATGCTTGGGAAATATGGTCATGGTACAAGAAATGAGGGTTCGTAAAGTGAAAGACGACGTAAAAGAGGCTGAGACCGTAACTTTAGAGGTCACTACTGTTCATCTAAGACGAACCCTAAGAGGTGTTCATATACAAGTTTAAGGAACATCTTGACAAGTTAAAGAAACAGAACGAACAGGCGTCAACCACGTATTGTGACTT
>BRDA01034752.1:0-19889 GCA_036984385.1 Crenuchus spilurus | reverse complement strand
ATCGGATCGGGACACCCCTACTCAATCCCACCTGCACGTCTTCAAGAGAAGAAGCAGAGTCTGGGGTGAAGTGGCCAAGGTAGTCAAAAAACTCCTCGGTGGCAAGGGGGTGGATGAGATACGCCCTGGGTTTCTCAAGGCTCTGGATGTTGCAGGTCTGTCTCGGTTGACACGTCTTTGCAACATCGCGTGGACATCGGGGGCAGTGCCCCTGGATTGGCAGACGGTTGTGGTGGTCCCTATTTTCAAGAAAGGGGACTGGAGGGTGTGTTCCAACTACAGGGGGATCACACTTCTCAGCCTCCCCAGTAAACTATTCAGGGGTACTGGGGAAGAAAGTCTGGCTGATAGTCGAATCTCAGATCCAAGAGGAACAGTGCGGGTTCCGTCCCGGTCGTGGAACACTGGACCAGCTCTTTACCCTTGATAGGGTCCTAGAGGGTTCATGGGAGTTTGCTCAACCAATCTACATGTGCTTTGTGGGATTTAGAGAAGGCATTCGACCGTATCCCTCGGGATATCCTATAGGGAGTGCTCCGTGAGTATGGGATACAAAGTTTTTTGCTAAGGGCTATTCAGTTCCTATACAAGCGAAGTAGGAGCCTGGTCCGCATTGCCGGCAGTAAGTCAGACTGGTTCCCAGTTGAGGTAGGACTCCGCCAGGGCTGCCCTTTGTCACCGATTCTATTCATAATTTTTATGGATAGAATTTCTCGCTGTAGCCAAGTGGCGGAGAGTGTCCAGTTTGGTGACCTCAGTATTCCATGCCTGCTTATTGCAGATGATGTGGTCCTGCTGGCTTCATCAGAGCAGGACCTCCAGTACTCACTGGACCAGTTTGCAGCTGAGTGTGAAGCAGTCGGGATGAGAATCAGTACCTCCAAATCTGAGACCATGGTACTCAGCTGGAAAAAGGTGGATTGCTGTCTCCGGGTTGGGAGTAGTTTAAGTATCTTAGGGTCTTGTTCACAAGTGAGGGCAAGAGGGAGCGGGAGATTGACAGACAGATCGGTTCAGCATCCACAGTGATGCGGGCTCTGTGCTGGTCTGTTTTGGTGATGAAAGAGTTGAGTCAGAAGGCTCTGTTTACCGGTCAGTTTACATTCCAACCCTCACCTATGGTCATGAGCTTTTGGTAATGACCAAAAGAACGAGATTGCGAATACAGACGGCTGAAATGAGCTTCCTTTGTAAGGTGGCTGGGCTCTCTCTTAGAGATTTGTGAAGAGTTCGGACATCCGAGAAGGGCTCGAAGTAGAGCCGCTGCTCCTCCACGTCAAGAGGAGCCAGTTGGTAAGGATGCCTCCTGGCGCCTCCCGGGTGAGGTGTTCCGGGCATGTCCAGATGGGAGGAGACCCCGGGGAAGATCTAGGACACGCTGGAGAGATTATATCTCTCAGCTGGCCTGGGAACGCCTTGGAATCCTCCCATATGAGCTGGAAGAAGTGGCTGGGGAGAGGGATGTCTGGTCGTCTTTGCTTGGGTTGTTACCCCCACGACCCGGACAACGGATAAGCGGAAGATGATGGCTGGATGGATGGAGGAAAGTATAGGATAACACGTGTGATTATTTGTAACAAAATACATATAGCAATTCAGTATATCTTTTCAATATGAATTTCACTTGAATTGAATTACTGAAATAAATTAACTTTTCAATGATATTCACATTTGTTTTGCCTAATGTACCTGCGGAAAGAGAGTTACACATCATAAAAGCAATCATTGTCTTCGACTAAAATGTCTTAAAATTTTCAGTTCATTCAAGGATTCAAGGAAACTTTGTCATTCGCATCACATGTAGTACATGAGGTGGAACAAAATTACATTCCCAAGTTCTCAGTTTTACCCAGTGCAGTAGTTTGATATAAATATAAAAGTCTTTGTTATGAATATATACAGATATAGTATAGACTATACAGATGTAAATGTAGACTACACTATGTAGAGCAGTATTGGACAAGAGTATAGATAACTTAGACTGTATAATATTCAGAGTATTGAGCATCGCATGGGGAGATTAGCAGAAAGTTATATGAATGAGTGGATAAATTAATGAATATTAGCAGCATACAGTTAAAGTGACCAAGTGTATTAAAGTGTCAGTGCAGAAGCACAAGATGTGCCTTCTTGACCAGACTGGAAGTGTTGTTGCCCCAGGTGAGGTTGTCACTCAGGTGTACACCCAAGTACCTGTAGCTAGAGACCACTTCTTCCTCAGATCCTCCAACGTGCAAACACCTGAAGGGTTCTTCTGAAGTCCACAATTATCTCCTTCATCTTGTTTACATTGATACAGAGGTTGTTTTCTCTATACCAACCCTCCAGGTGTTTCACTTCCTGCCTGTAGCCGAACTCATCACTGTTTGTGATGCATCCAACCACAGCTGTGTTGTCTGCAAACTTCACAATATGACAGCCTGGTTGGGTAAGTGAGCAGTCATATGTGAGCAGAGTGAACAGGATGGGACACACTACCCTGAGGGGAGCCAGTGCTGAGGGTTAAGGTGGAGGAGGTGATGTTGTGGATCTTAACAGACTCAGACTGTTGGTCAGGACCAGGACCCAGTTGCATAGGAAGCGTTCAGTCTGAGTGAAAAGAGTCTCAAAGCACTTTGTGACTATCGGCGTGAGGGCTATTGGCTGGTAGTCATTCAGACCTGACACTGTGGAGCTCTTGAGGACCGGGATGATGGTGGTGGTCTTCATTCAGGTGGGGACAACTGCCTGGCTGACGGAGGCATTAAAGATGTACGCCAGGACTACGGAGAGCTGATCTGTGCAGTCCTTTAACACCCGACCAGGGATGTTGTTGGGACCGGCCACCTTTCAAATCTCGATCCCCCTAAGAGTCCTCTTTACTTCAGCCCGTGTCATGCTGATGAGCACTTCTCCAGGGGCCGGGGTGAGTCTGGTGTTGAGGGGGGTGTTGGGGTTCTCGAGCCGGGCATAGAATTTGTTGAGGGCCTCAGGCAGGGAGAGGTCATTGGGGCATTGTGCATTTTTTGATTTGTACTCTGTGATGCACTTTATGCTCCTCCACATGCTCCTTGGATCCTGGGAGGTGAAATGTCCCTGGATCTTCTGAGCCTATGCAGCTTTTGCCCTCTTCCCACCTGCAGTCAGCTCTCTTCTAGCCCTTCTGAGTCCCTGTGGGTTGCTGGACCTGAAGGCAGCATCCCTAGCTTTCAGCAGAGAACGTACCTCTGCATTTAGACAGGGTGGTTCAGCTAGCAGGTCACAGTCTTGGTGGTGGTGACGTCACCTGCACACTTGCTGATGTATCCAAGAACAGCAGATGTATAATCCTCCAGGTCCAGTTCCCCCTCACTCTCAGCAGCCTCCTTGTAAACTTGTCATGGAGCTCCTTCAGTACATTGTTAGCATTAGCATGCGATGCTATGTATGTAGCAATGACGATCACAGCCGTGATTTTACAAGGAAGATAGTGTGGTCTACACTTGATAGTCAACAATTCTATCGCCTCAGAGGAGTGGCTGTTTACCAACACACAATTTGTACACCAACCTTCACTGATGTAGATTATTAAGCCCGCCCCCTCTGGTTTTCCCGACTGCTGATTATGATCTGCTAGGAAGAGCTGCTGGCCGGCGAGCTGGAAGTCTGAATCCGGCATGCTGTGGTTTAGCCATGTTTCTGTGAGACAAATCACAGCGCAGTTCCTCATCTCCTCAGAAACATTCATCCTCAGCTGCAAGAGGTCCAGCTTGTTGTCCAGAGAGCAGACGTTGGAGAGGAAAAGAGATGGAATCGGGGGTTGATTTGCATTAGCCTTTAGCCTGGCTAGCACGCCGCCTTGTTTACCTCTCTTCTGCTGTCGTTTTCATCTCCGCCTTTTGGCCTGAGCTCCGCTCCAGCAGTCGTTGTCCGGAGAAGCCGTAGTCTACCCAGCTCAGCCTGAACATTGTTGTCCAGAGTTGCTGCATCTGTGACTAAACTGTCTTTTATCTGGATAAATTCAGTTCGGCTGTAACTCATCCGCCTAGGGCGCATCAGTTCAGTCTCAGAACACAAAAACTATTTAACTATACACAGTAAATCTGCCAGTGTTAATTCAACACTATTAGAGTCAAATTAACACTGAGAGTGTTACATTTTGACACCCTCAGTGTTAATTTAAGCGCACTTGGGTTTGTAAAAGGCGCTATATAAGTGTAACATATTATTATTATTATTATTATTATTATTATTATTAATTTAACTCTAATAGTGTTGATTTAACACTGGCAGATTTACTGTGTATCTTGCCGTGATTGGACATCAAATAGAAACCAATCATTTTACAAATTGAATTCATTAACAAAGCTATGTAAGCCATAACATACATCTTTAAGTGCAAAGTATTTTTACAGTGTACCAGTGTATTACTAGTTATATCCTTTACACTGTACTGATTTCAAATCTAGTTTTTTTTTTATCAAATCTTTAACCTGCAGGCCAAATAAGAGTTCTCTAAAGAACCTCTCAATGGACAATTCTTTAAAAACTTGTTTGATACCTCTCAGTTGAAAGGTAACCAAAGTTATTCTTTTATAGCAACATTACATGGAACTATATTTGTGCCTGGACCTTTCCTCTTGTTTTACTGCTTAAAAATAGTTCCTCCCAATTGCTCATCTCAAATGACCATGAATGGAAAGGTTCTTTAAGGGCACCAAAAGTGGTTCTTCTGTGACATCACTGCAACAAACCTTTTCTGACACCTTCCTGAATAGTAGCCACCATTTATCCCATAATCACCCCATAGATTGCCTGAGTAGACTGCATGCCTGGATTCTTCCGTTTTTGGGTAGGACTCAGTAGGAGCTTATACCTTTATAAATATTTTGGTTCTTTTTCAAGGCAGATCATCCTTTGACCTAAAATGGAAGGAAGAAAATATACAAAGACATGTACGTTGCATGTGTACTTTACTCTTCTTTTCCCAGCCTGTTTCAGTTATTGTGACATATTTGCAGCTGAACCTGACCCTAATCTTGATGGACCATCTATAGATAAAGCAGCAGCTTACAATGATTGACACTTTGGCGTCTCAATGTCTATTCAGTATAAAAAAAGCACCTACAGGAGTGAATTGAAATGGACTCCTCCATAGACATGCTGCCTGAGGTCTGCTCTGAAGATGTCAGGAAGACTGAATGAAGGTCAGGATTTAGTACAGTAGACTGACAGCTGCTCTGGCTCTTACCCAGCCTGTGGCCTCTTTCTCTTTGTGCTGCCCAATGGCCCCTGGCCCACCTTATCCCGGCGGCCTAATATTTACCCAGCTTTTGGAACAAAACCCACAACGGAAAGCTCAAATAAAAGTCATTTTAGAGGCCTAGTAGCTCTATAAGCTGCAAAGCCATTTTTCTAACTGACACACACAGGCAGTTCTTGTATTACTAGCTTTAGGGGAAGGTTTCATTGACCTGTGCATTACTGTAGCTAAAGATGGCTATGCTATACCTTAACTGAATCATAATCCTAATCTCAGATACCACAAGTAAATGTGCTTTTTATGTTTCCATTCTGACATGGGTTATCTTGATTTGAACATATTTTCTCTCCTTTTACTGCAGATGTGGGTCATAATATATTACATAACCCATAACCCTAGCACACAAATTGCTTTTCCAGTCATAGCTATGCTAAAAACAATATAAAATGTGATGTCTTTAACAGGACATACAGATTTGTTGAAGCTTGGCAAATAAGTAACTAACATGTTAATGTGACAAGTTTATAATGTTTAGATACAGTTTATAAAGTGTATAATATAATATAATATAATATAATATAATATAATATAATATAATATAATATAATATAATATAATTGTGATCCCTGGCCATGCCCCCTGCCTCATCTATGTCTGCCACATGTATACCATGTGCTTCTGTGTCACATTTTGTGTGTTTGTCACATCTTGTATCAATGCTTACACCTATCTCTTGCCTGCTCACAGCCCTGCTTGTATTTTCCTTGTGATTATGTTTGCTTTAAATACCCTTCCCAGTGTTTTAGCCGTTGTCTGTCGTTATATGGCTCCAAAGCCACAGCCATAGTGTCTGTGTGTTTGTTATAATGTTAACAATAAACTTATGTAATTAACACATTTTTTCAGTCTAAAGCTAAAATAAGCACCTTATGTTTTGTAAGATGTTCTAAAAACATTAATAGGAAATGTGTGATAATGATAAGATAATAGATGGATGGATGGAAGAAATACATTTTATTGAATTACATTACATTACATTACATTGCATTTAGCAGACGCTTTTATCCAAAGCGACTTACAATAGTGGGAAAGTACAAATGTGAAAAATACTAGAGTTGTACTAGTATTTACTAATACTTGTATACTAGAATTAACATTTTGATATTGCTCTACTAAGTACTAAGTAGTACTAAGCAGTACTAAGTCATCTTAGTAATAATGCAGTACTAAGAATTAAAATGTGTCCGCTTGTGACACTATGTACTGCTTTTGAATTTCAAAAAGTCAAATTTGATCAAGTACATCATGACAATAAACTACTCAACTAATAAATAACAGTGCTGTTTTTCACACATGTGTTTTCACAGTGTACATTCTTTGTTTTTTTATAAAGAATAAAAGTATTTCAAGCCAGATGTCCCCACAGTAATGATAAACAAAATATGCACTTCAATCAAAGTTCAGTTTGTCCCAACAGTGTGTTGAAGACAAAGTTTCTGAAACTGATGAAATCAGCCAACAGTGTGGCTTTACACTACAGAGACATAGTGTAACAGATGTGTTGTTTACATGAATGAGAGTGCGGTTAGCATCAGCCTCACGGAAAGCAGGGGTTGGCACTGGCAGGCTTGGATATTGATTTAGCAAAGGCTTCACTCCAGTGTATCAAGTTCTTTAGCAGTGTGTTATATAATGTGTGGGTCAGCTAGGCAAAGGAGTGCCGCAGAAGATGTGTGCGTATGCGAGTGTGAAGATGAATGGAGTATGCACTGCCCTGAGTGAGGGGCTTTTAATAGGCGCCATGCGCCGTGAGGGCCGGTGAAGGTGGATTGGACAGTTATGAATGAGACCATGTGGGACCCCATTAGAGTTCAGTGTTATTAATTACAATGCTAACAGATGAATGAGGAAAACTCATTTACTATGGAGCTGGAAAAATAACCATGTTCAAACCCCACCCTAACTAAAAATGTGCTTGTGTTATTGTACATGTGAGCTAGGTTTATATAATGATGAAATTACAGAATTAATGACAAAGAAACACTTTCTGAAGGAATACTTTTGTAAAAAATAAATTATACACACTTTTATGTACACTCCACTTCTGTTAATACAGTCCTTTGTTGCTGCTATGCATGAACTTAACACTTGTCTGTGTACTTGTTGGGCTTGTGTACTTTTTTGCTGCTTTTTGTAGTTTTTTTTATCATTTCATGTCTTAACATTGTAAAAAATATATATTGTGTTGTGTTTATGTAACCGCTACATTGTGTGGTGATTCAATAAAGCAATGCAACACCAGATTCAACAGAGTTTTTTACTGCTGTTTGATTGCCTGTTCAAATGCATACAGAAAGGACCAGCAGACAGTTAATAACGGGCTTCTCCATTCTGGCAGCAGTCTTTTACAGTGCATATACCAAATAACTAATTAGTTAATAATATTTCATTTAAAATTGTATAGTACAGTTAACTGCAGTTTAGGTCTAGCTAGCTATGGCTAATATTAGCTAGAATTTCTGTCATTTTGCTATGATGCTACAAAGCTAATGTGACTATTAGCTAATATAGCAATTAGCATTATTCAAGTTTACTCTAAACTTTTTTTTTTATTAAACACTGCTTTTAAACCATTCATTTGAGGGTGACATTCATTCAGCTGAACTTAACAGCAATTTATTATTAAATAGAAGAAAACAGTGTCATAGTGGGGTCTGTTAGTTTATATACAGATGTCTGCACATGTTCCCAGCCTTGTGTCATTTTCTCTTTAGTCAAGTTCCCTTTATATACCCTCCTGTTTCTCAGTATGTCACGAGTCATTGTTTTGTGTTCATGTTTAGTGTAGATGTTCTGAATTGTGCTTCTGTTTTGGCACTTTATTAAATATTAACCTTAAATGTGTCCCCCTTCTACCTTTGATCCTGACACATAGGTTTTTAATCTTACATATATATGAATATGAAATATAATAATATATTTAAATAATTAAATAGTTGCTCAGACATGGTTATCACCAGCCATATGCTTTTTTAGGTCAGACAGTTCACCATGGACTGAAAACACCTCAAATGACAACCTACACAGCTTGCTCTGTAAGCATTGTTGTGGAGAGGACTGACTCACAGGTATCCCATCTCCTATTCAGACCTATACCACAATAACATCTTGTGTTTCACTGCTGAACATGCTTTGGAAGACAATAAGAAATGTGTGACTGAGTCACTGCAACTAGGCACAATCTCCGTACACACTCACAAACAGCTTGCCTGTCATTCTCTGGCCCATGCAACTGATTCTGAGCTTCTCCATTATTTCTTGTAAAACTAGTTTGGCTGTATTCACTCTTGGGCTGTTATTTAACAGCATTTTGTAAAAGATATACAATACTACAATCATTTTAGGGTTTATCGTTTTGAAAACATTGATTCCAAACCTTTTGTCTGGTTTTATAGGCTCTGAAACTACCTCAAAATACTTTCAGATGTGTATGATGGTCTTTCCCCTCTATCCAATCCATCCACTGATTTCCTCTAAGACTGCCTCGAATACGATGCCACATAGTTAACAAAGCTGAGCCATGAATTAATTGAACTTGTCACTGAAGAATGTAATACATTAGGACCTCATCAGTCTCTGATAAGACTGTAATTTGATCCACATGGTCCTTCTAGCCCTACACGGTACGGCCCAATCAATTATAGATAAAATACTTAGACGAATAAAGACATTGAGCCGATAAAACAAAGATTAAATAAATATTTTCCTGCTCTCTTATTCTGAGACAAACAACATTTACAACTTTAATTCTGGCACCTCTCATGCATACCAGGGGCTTTACTTTCTCATGTGTAGGGACTTGGTGGCGTTCTTTGTGAATGAATCATTGAGATGAATGATATGTGCGCAATTGCACCACTCAGCACTCACACTCTAAAGATCTTTCTCAATTCATGAGGGTGAATTAATGTATCGTTGCGCAGAGGCATAAAAACATTGAGATGAATTAGATTGGGTTGGATTATTTAACATCTGGATATGTGCTTAGCCTATAGGATCTAAATATACATATACATATGCTTGACATGGGGTTAAATTCAAGCCATGAGACATGTGTCATGGCTCCAAATTAACCCCATGTCAATCCTTTTGACTGCTTATTATTCTCCACTTTGGTGTTTTGCTGTGCAGTTGAAACACTAGAATATTTAATGCAGGGACTGACTGAATGAATAAGCAGTCTGTGTTCACTAATTTACAGTTCTCTTCAAGTACTAGGTAGACGACCAGGGACACTTTTTGTGGTGTTCTATTACATGGCAATCAGTGCACTGTCAAATCACCATAAATCACATTTACATCTGTATCTCCAGCGACAGAAATATGACTGCAGAAGGTAGGTTTAGATGATTTTTACAGAACAACGTGGCCCACATGCTGGAGTGGGATTGCACAACAATGTAAGGAAGAGGTGTGCTACTCCGGAAATATTCAGTCACTCATAGTGAACTGAGTAATTTATGCAAGTTAGACTTGTGTGCTTTAATGGGTTTTCCTGATGTCTCCATATGGCATATGTTACTTTTTTGTATGTGGACCTACTTTCTAAGGTTATTTGTCATATACTTTGATGGCTCCAGTGCAGACCACATGTTAAGAAGCTTGCCTGTAGTTCTTTCCTTAAAAGGATGTTGCGGTTAAATGGAAAGCTGTAAATTTGTGATGTTAGCTCTAGCAAGAACGACAGAGGATCAGATTCATCCCTGTGTGTCTCAGTGTCTGCAGTTATTCAGCTGAAAAAAAGAAGGTCTAGAGCCTTACTGTTGAAGCATAAAAGTAAATGGTGCTCTGTTAGTAAATGTAATTCTGGTTCTCACTGCACTTGGTTGCAACTATTACCATAAGCAGGGGCACTACTAGAAATCTTGGGCCCAATGAAAGATCACAATTTTGGGCTTTCTTTTTTTTAACAACTGTTGTTAGGCTATTTAATATGGAGTTCATCCAATACAAATGTTCATGTGTGGAAAGAACTTGCGTACATCAGTGTGTCATTATGGATGTAAAACAGATTTTGTAGGTTAATGCTTTATCTTGCGTATTAGCCTAATAGTTTATCACACAAGTTCAGCTAGTTCTGTGCAGACCTTCTACATTACATTTGTCTGATCTCCCATAGCAATAAATGTGAAGTATTTAAATAAAATGACATTGCACTGCTTATTGTAAATGCTTTCTTGATAATCCAAGCAGGTTCATATGAAATATGCTGGTCTATCATATAAACTGGGTCACTAATTGTTGGCCCTTTTTTTCTCTCAGCTTTCTGCTGCTTCCCTTTGTGCTTTTGGTAACTGGACTTTATAGTTCACCTCAACAAAATCCTGCTTAGTGACAGCTCAAGCATGTACCTGTGTAGCGGTAGCACTCAACAACTGAGAGCTGAGCTGAGTCTTCGCATAAAACACTACTGACATGAAATATCAATCACACTGTCCGGGTATTTAAATTTAATCATCATCCCTATAAATGAACTACCATTTGACTTTTAAAAGGCCAGAACACTTGTAGACAGTAGAAATAATCAAATATGAGCTTTAAAATAAAAAACAAAGTTCTGTACATTCATCTTTCACATGCTTTTCTGGATCACACAGGTTTCAGTCACCTGAGGACCCTTGCCCCTCATTTAGAAATATTTAAATATACTCATTCAAATCTAGCCTTCTCTGCAAAGTATTGCGAACCCTTTCTTTGCTGTATCAAGCCTTTTTTCTCTTTGTATGACTTCTTGTATTTTGACCTTAGTTCTGAATTTTGACCCTGTTTATGTCTTAATCCTTATTAACATTTAGCCTTCAGTGGTATCCTAGTTCTGTTTTGCCTCTAGCCTTGTTGGTGAGTTTAACCTTAGAGTAGCCGGGGCCTGTGCTATCTAACTGGTGCTATGTTTTTGTGTTTCTTACTGACCAGTGGTGGACAAAATACTCAACTCTAGTACTTAAGTAAAAGTATTTATACTTGTGGTCAAATCTTATTCAACTACAAGTAAAAGTTGCTCAGTCAAAAGTTCACTCAAGTCAAAGTACTAAAGTAAAATACTTAAGTATTCAAAAGTGTAAATTATATATTCTAATATCAGTACATTGCTGTATTGTTTTGAGCACTTTTACAGAACCTTGTAACTTGCTGAAACCACCTGATGATGTATTGACATGTAGAACTACTCTGCAACAAAAAGTCTACACCACCTGTAAAACTTCAGCATAGAAATGCAATAAAAAATAGGACAACTATTTTTGTCATTTCTTATATTTACCCCTTAAACAACCCCGCCCCCCATAAAGAACTACCAGGCTTAACAAAGAAGCTTACATAACAGTGAAAGCTCTGCACAGATTAATCTAGATTAATACCTGAATCAACTTTTTCAGCAAAACAAACTCAATAAGATAAATCCAATTAAAAGAACAACAATATTTTGCTTCTCACTAAAACATTCTGTTTGAATGAAAGCAGGAGCTCAGCTCAAGTCGATGATGGTGTAATTCCAAATCCCAGGTTTGAGCGGAGACTGTGATTGGTTCCCCTTCTTGTGAGGAGCATAGCACGTGGCCAACTGCATTTCAGTAAAGAAAAAAACAGCAACAGCGGACTACAAAGCTATGCTGAGCCAAAAGGAACAAGCAATGGCAAGCTTCCTAGAAATGTAGTGGAGTCGAAAGTACATTATTTGTGTTTGAAATGTAGTGGAGTGAAAGTCATAAGTTCACCAAAAAATAAATACTCAAGTAAAGTAAAAAAATACTCAAAAAATGTACTTAAGTACAGTACTCAAGTAAATGTACTCTGCTACTGTCCACCATTGCTGACTTCTGTTGGCACTCTGACTGTTCTTGTGCTTAGTCCTGAGTTTCATGTTTATGGGTTGTTAAACTGGTTGGTTAAACTGGTTGGTTGTTGGTTGTGGACTGTTTATTGACTACTGTTTGAGTTCTCCCCTTTATCTCTAGTAAATGTTATCTTTCTTTAGATTAGTTTGAGCCAGACACATATCATATATTCATTGTGCATAAAGTGATATATTTCAAGCCTTTTTCATTTTAATGTTGATACCATTTGAATCATTTACATAACATTTTTCTCAAAAAGCTTGAGGTGACACTTTTTGTGTAATGAATATAGTTTACCTTTTTTAATGAAGTCAGGAAGAAATTAATATTTCCCATGATATTCTCATTTTTGAGTACACTAGTAGTGACACTATGATAATGTGTACAAGTTGTCAGAGGATCCCAGCTTATAACGGTGTTTGATGAAGGAGAGGTGAGTCGGGAGTTCCAGTGAAAATCCCTCAGGTAATTTATTAAAATGGCAAACAACCCAAAATCCCAAACATAAACTTGACATACACAAATCAAACAGTATTTACAATATTTACAAAACTAGACTCTGAAGTATATATAGTGTGGAAATAGCTAACACTGATATGCTAGGCTCAATAGCAGCTTTGCTCAAATACTTCTCTTTTGTCTCTTTTTTTAGGTCTGACTGGGTAGCTGAGATAAAGATAATAGACCTGAATTGCTTGGCATCTCACCCCAGTTTTAGTCTCATAGCCCCGCCCTGGACTGATCCAAATAAGCAATTAGCATTGCTAGGGGTAAACTCAGCGAATCACATTAAAAGTACAATTCTAGTTTTAAAAGAGTAAAAATCATTTCTTTGGTTTCTTTATGTTTCTTATGGTCCTTGTGTTTCTTTGGCTAGCCAATACATTGATTGTAAACTGTTAGATTGTGCTGATGAGATTGTCCTTTTTGTCCAAGCAGGTAAATGAACTCCCCTGTTCTTTGTTCTCTCCTTAGGCTCTTCCAGGCCTGTATAGAGCTGAGTGATCTGCGCTCACCACTCTTAAGGAATCAGGTAAGTGAAAAGGTTTATGTCCATTATCTCTTGTGTTATGGGTGAAGGGCTGGTGATGTGTTTGGATCCTTAACATCATCACATACACTTTATATTAAATTTCATTAATGCACTATTAACTAATGATGATACCTGTTGGATTTTGATGAAAATACGTTAATGGAGCCAAACTTAAAAACCAATAGTACTGGTTCAGTTTCCATTACTTTGTTTACCAACAATCCTCACTGCACAAGAGATCTTATTCGCTGAATTGATTGTTGCTTATAATAATAATAATAATAATAATAATAATAATAATAATAATAATAATAATAAACATTAATGTCTGGCTAGTGGCACTGTTCCAGCTTATTTCAAATACACAATTGTTCACCTTCCAGTTAGGATTCATCAGTTCTTAATAATCTTAGACCAGTGTATAAATGACCTTTTTAAGGTTTCTGAAAAGTGGCTTAGTTAATAGTCAAAATGGCATTATATTTAAGAATATTATATTCTGGTTATAAAGCACATCACAGTACTGAGCCTGCCTTCATCAAGGTAAGTAATGCTTTACTGCTAACTGTCGAGCAGGAATGTGTGCCATTTTCATTTCATATATAAGTAAGGTGTTTCATTTGGTTTACCATGCAATTCATTTAGATCATAGTAAGTGTGCTGTTGGCATTCAAGGGACTTCTCTGAAGTGGTTTGCCTTATATTCCAAAGGTAGAACATTCTCTCTGAATATTAGCATATTCTTCGCTTTCATAGCATATATATAACTTTTGTGCCACAGGGCTCCATTTGGGACCTGTTCCACTTTTACTGCATATGCTGGGTTCACTGTTCCAGAACTACAACAGCTTCTACCACTTCTGCCTGCTGGTGATTATAGGTCTGTGTAACATATCTTTGATAGCCACAGAGATAGTAACTGCTGGATAATGACCAGATTTTGGTAATCCTGGTACCATAAAACATAAATCGGGCCAAGTATTAAATAGCAGACACAGCTATGCAACCAATCTTGGCATCATCTTTGACTCTGGTTTTTGACAGGCCAGTAAATGCAGTGGTTTTCTAGAGTAGAGCTGTTGCAAAATTTTAATTTATTTCCTGGATATAGAAGCTGTAATTCAAGCTCTTATCTCTTGATCCTGGCTAGCCAATCTTTAAACTTCCCTAAATATTTGCTTTGTGTTGATGGATAGCTGGTGGTTCATAGCACATGTATATGCTTGTATGTTTTCATGTACATGCATCCATCCATATTCATTTTATATGACAATTTTCCAACCTCTCTTTGTCACTGATAATTAAACAGTTATTGTTTATTTAATACTCTACACATGAATGTGATGGATGGATACAATCAGATAAGTCATGAATGAGCTATTAAGAAACCTGAAGATTCAAACAGAAGACATGAAGAAACACTATCCATATGGTAGCCAGGAGTCACAATCAACTTGACTTAATAATAATAATAATAGTATGTAAATGATCTCCATTCTGATTGGTTGTATGTTGAAGAACATTGTTCAGTGTGAAAGAGAGGGCCTAAAGTTCTCTGAGATGAATATATGGCTTTCCGTGATGTGGGCCCTTATATGTAAGTAATGTATTTTTCGGGGTCTCTTTAAGAGGCAGTTTAAGAAATCAAAATGCTTCTTGGCATCCGTGCATGACAGTCAAAGTTGCTTGACTTTTACAGCATGGTTATGGAGGTCTCTGTTTTTGGTGGTTGGATGCATAACACTCCCATCTTCCTGTGCCCCACCTCACACAGAACATGCATTGAGGGTTCAGTGAGAGACTGAACACAGGTCACGTTCCTTCAGTCAGCTCTCTGCTCTCACTCTGACACTTTCTTGGCTCTCTCCACCATCCACACGCTTTGATCTTACCCATCTGGGGGCTCCCTGCAGTATCAGGGCATGGGGGGCTATTCTAATCACATCTAATCTGGCCTATCTAACAGCAGAGATGGAGCAGTATATTTAGAGCGTGAAAGTAAGTAATGGATTAGTGCTCAGGGGTGTGAAGGAAAGGCTAGGAAAAGAGCTAATCAAGCATTCGATGTTTTGGCAGGATTCTGCCGGCTAAGAAACTCATTGCTTAATCATTTGAGAATGATTAAGTGAGTATGGGGGATGGTGCCAGGTGTGTGTGTACAAAGTACATTCTTTTACTTCTCTTTTTTGGACACCAAAGGTTGAAAGTGTTAGGTGCAAAAATACCATCACAATTCCCAAAAAGTTGTGACTCTCTGTAAAATGTAAATAAATATAAAGAAAAACAGAATGCAATGATATGCAAATCTCTTAGATCCATGTTTTATTCACAAAAGAACATAGAACACATACCAGATGTTGAAAGTAATGCATTTCACAATTTCATAATGTTAATGTGTGCCATTGTATAGCATCCCCTCTTCTTTTAACAGTCAAAACATCTGGGAAGTGAGGAGACCAGTTGCTGAAGTTTTGGGAGAGGAATGTTGTCCCATTCTTGTCTAATGTAGATGCTCAATAGTCCTGGGTCTTCTTTGCTGGATTCTTCTTCCGTGAAGCCATACTGTTGTGGTGGATGCAGTATGTGGTTTAGCATTGTCTTAACTGGCCTTGCCTGAAAGAGATGTTGTCTGGATGGGAGTATATGTTGTTCTAAAACCTCTACATACTGTTCAGCATTGATAGTGTATTTCCAGATGTGTTAGCTGCCCAGGCCATAAGCACTAATGCCACCCCATACCATCAGAGAAGCCGTTTTTTTAACTGCTTGCTGATAACAAGCTGGATGGTCCTTTTCCTCTTGAGTCAAAGTCAAATTTATTTATAAAGTGCTTTTTACAACTAATGTCACAAAACAGCATTACAGGGTAAGTAATAACCCAGTAAAAAAACAGGTAAGGGCATCTGTGGTTTCAAAAAATAATTTAACATTTAGATTCATCTGACCACAGAACAGTTTTTCATTTTATCATGTTGACACACAATGACAATTTTAGAGTAGCCAATTCACCTGAGCTCATGTTTTTGGACTGTGGGAGGAAACCGGAGACCTCAGAGGAAACCCACGCAGACATAAGGAGAACATGAAAGCTCTACCAAGATGAAGACTCAAGACCTCAGCACTGATAGGCAAGGGTGCTAACCACCATGCTGCACGATCTATTATTTTCTATTATAAAAGGACCCTCTTCTTTCAGTCTAGCAGAGCAGATAAACTGAAACTTTGACTCTCATCATTCTTGGTTGCTTCTGTTCTCTGAGAGCAGCTAAGACCCTTCTACAGGGACCTCAGCTGGTAGCACTTTGAATAACAACCAAAATAGTATTTAGTGAAATTTTTAGATACCTTCAGGTACTGTAATTATAATTTAACCAAGCACAAGTGAAAGGATTAATAAAGAACAATACTCAAAAGTTTTTACTGTGAAAATTATTTTTACTTTTAGTTTTTTTTCAAAATGATTTCTAAGAAAGTTGTGATACTGTGCAATATATAAATAAAACAATGCAAAGATGTGCAAATACATAAATCCTATATTTTGTTGAAACACAAACATTTGAGCCCTGTTCTGGGCTTAGCTGTGATAGTGTAGTGCCCTGCTCTGCACCTGGTAAAGGGGTAGGGGACTCACTGTGACCCTGATCAGGACAAAGTGGAAGCTGATGAATGGATGGATGGATGGATGGATGGACAAACATCTGAAATACACTGTTTTTTGAATAATATATAGCCATTTTAACAGGAAATCTCTGCAGAGGGTGGTGAAAGCTGCACAGAAGATTGTAGGAGTCAGCCTCCCCACCACCACAGACATCTACACCTCTAGGTGCAGAAAAATGGCCACCTGCATCATGAAGGACCCCACCCACCCAGCACACTCACTTTTTGTCCCGCTTCCCCCAGGAAGCTGCAGTCCATAAAGTGTAAAACCACCAGACTGAGGAACAGCTTCATTTGTGAGGCTGTTAGACTCTTTAACTCCACTTAGGAAACACACACACCACACTGACACTTTCTTACACTTGATTACTTTAACTTTAACTGTATGCTGCTAATATTTATTCTTTATCCACTCATTCGCATAAATTGCTGCTAATCTTCCCATGCCATGCTCAATACTCTGAATATTGTACAGTCTAATTACTGCTGATATAATATACTGCTCTGCATAGTGTACAGTGTATATTTACATTTTATAGTCTATATCATGTCTGTATATCTGCATATACTCATAAAAACTTTTATATTTATATCAAGCTACTGCACTGGGTAAAACTGGGACCTTGGGAATGTAATTTCATTCCACCTCATGTACTACATGTGATGCGAATGACAAAGTTTCCTTGAATCCTTGAATCCTTGTTAAGGCATTTGTAGATAAAGGCCCAATTTTTATTGAGTTTGAGTCCCTCACCTGAATATTGGAAACAAATCTCAAATGAATTTAATCTACTCATGAGAGCAGGGGTAGTGTCATCTTATTTGGCACGGACCCCCTTCCCCAGTCGGACAATAGCTGGGTTTCATTTTCTGCCCACCCCAATTTACCCCCAATAAAATGCCCTGTTTCCATCACAGCATCTTAAGCTTGTTTAAATGCTGCATTTCACTAACATTTCACTGATGTCTCACTTATTAAACTCAAAGAAAACCCCACTACAACTGAGCATTCCTACTCAGGAAAACTTGGAATGGTCTCCCAGACTCCAGGTTTATTGTATGATGTCACATCAGCATGGCTGCTCACACTGAACAGTAATAATGAACCATGGATCTGCTTTCAAATGACATCTCAGAAGTAGCCCAGATGTAACAGTGTGCACTCTGAGGTAATCTGTAACACTGTTCCTGTTGCTCATTATTAAGGTTAACTGGTCCACTGTGGCACATTGATTGTTCTGTACCACGTGCAAGAGTTGCTGTTCTTCACCTTCATCAATGGCTTGTGGGGCACCATTTTTATGCCACTGGGAGGTACTTAATGTATGAGAAGTTAATTTTTGGCACACCTTCACTCAGTACCTTCAATCAGTCACATTGTGTCCTATGCCCATGACAATGTTGTTTTTCAGTTTATTGGTCTGCTCGCTTATTTATACATTCAACAAATCTTATCACATGGCATCTGTGACGCCTGGGAGGAGTTCATTCTAAACCAGGGGTGCTCATAATATTCTGACATGACTGTACATCATGAATGTGAAAGTTATCAGTCATATCACTAATGTTAACCTTACTTGTTGTTCTCACTTTGTGATGTATTGAAAATGATGTAATTTTGTCTTCCAACTTTGTAGTTAATGTAACTTGAACACTTGACAAAAGGCAAGCAAAAGGCAATCAAACGATAAACACACATCAAGTACAAAAAAATTCAAAATTCAAAGATATATGTCAAAATATGCTGATTATATTTTTATTGTGATTTTTTTATTTGTGTTGTACTCCTTTACCTTTATCTGTTTAATATTTAATCTTCACCATGGTAACGTAATGGTTTAATAATAATCGTAATAATACATGCAATACAAAGCATTTATTCAATTACAAGACAATGTAAAAGAGAAGCATGTTAACCCACAGAGTTTAGACAAAAGCTCTAATAAAGCCAATGATACAAATATGTGGAGTGTGTGTGTCTGTGAAGAAGTGCCTGAGTAAGTGTGTGTGAGTGTGTGTGTGTGTGTGAGCTTATGGGTGTTACTAAGCATTCTTGGTGTCATTTGTTTGAGGAGTCTGAATAGTCAGTGGAATGCAGTGTATCAACACATTCATTTCCATCTTCACTTCCCCGAGCAGCACTGTCAACATGAAGAGCCATCAGTAAACACGCACACACCGCCTGCCACTGGCAGCGACTGCATTCATGAGTGCATATCATGTTTATGCATCTCTCTCTCTCTCTCTCTCTCTCTCTCTCTCTCTCTCTCTGTGGGTGTGTGCTGTGTGTGTATAAGAACGTGAGCACGTCCTAAGTCTTGCGGTTAATTCCCAACTTACACACCCATCAGGGAGACAAGATTCAGACTTCCCACACATCACAAATATACTGGTCTCTCTCTATACTGGCATCATACATAGTATATAGGTCCACACTACTCCTTTCCTCAGCATCATACATTCTGCCTGTTAAAGTATTCATTTGGAACCAAAACTGTTTATAAGGCTCATAGGGTGTAACAGGATAAGATGTGACTGAGACTGTGCTGCTGTTCTACAGTGCTGATCAGATCCTGCCTCAGAGTGCAGTTGTGAGTGTGTTTTATAAAATGCTGAATGATGTTCTAAAGGCTGTGTGGTGGGTGATGGAGATACTGTCTTCTCAGTATTGATGATGAGTGGATCTGTGTGTAAGTGTGTGTACTGTAGGGATGGAGTGGAGTGGGCATTTTAGAGATGGGGGCTATGTTTTCATGATGCAGAGAACTTTGTAGATTGGTGTATTAAAGTTCATGTAAAAATGTGTGTGTGTGTGTGTTTCCTTGAGAGCGAGCAGCACAGAGGCCCAAGTCCTGGGGTTAATTCCCAACACATAAATTAGTCTTAAAGTTATATGCAGTACTTTGCTTTTAACCATGTACCAGGGGTTAGACAATGAAACTGAAACAGCTGGTTTTAGACCACAAAAATTTATTAGTAGGTGTTGAGCCTCCTTTTGCGGCCAATACAGCATCAGTTCGTCTTGGGAATGACATATACAAGTCCTGCACAGTGGTCAGAGAGATTTTAAGCCATTCTTCTT
>BRDA01034751.1:0-20549 GCA_036984385.1 Crenuchus spilurus | reverse complement strand
TAAAGTACATTACAGCTAGCAGAGAAACATTAAAGTACATTAACTAGTTGAGTAACACTATAAAGTACATTACAGCTAGCAGAGTAACACTATAAAGTACATCAACTAGTTGAGTAACACTAAAGTACATTAACTAGTTGAGTAACACTATAAAGTACATTACAGCTAGCAGAGTAACACTAAAGTACATTACAGCTAGCAGAGTAACACTATAAAGTACATTAACTAGTTGAGTAACACATTATAAACTCCATATTACAGCTAATTAAGTAGCATTTTAGAAACTCTCCATTACAGCAAAAATACCTATACTTATACTACCATCTGCTATATATTGAGCAAATATTTCACAAAAATGGCTTGAGATATCACTTTTTTGCTGATGACACCCAAATTTACATCCAGTCTAGGCCTACTGACCAACTTCCACCTCCAGCAGTGTCACCATACCTTCAGGAAGTAAAACAATGAATAAACAAAAGCTTCTTTAAATTTAATAGTGATTAGACTAAGGTAATGATTTTTCATTACTTCTCTCAGAAGGTCCATATAGTATGTAACCACAATCATATGCTGAAATTGTGATTAGGAATGTCATGATCTTACTTGATCCTGTTCTTACCTGTCAACCACACACAACATTATCAAAACAGTGTTCCAGAGAGTAGGGTGTTCCAAAGAATGAAGGTAGTAACACAGGAGTTTGCATGATGGGGTACAGGGATGTAAGAGAGCAGATGCATTGCACCTTTCTAAACTTATTTGCAACAGCTTTACAACAGCTGTACTGACATCTTACTTTGTCAACCTGTGTCTACCTACTCTACCTGGGTGCTGTGTCCTTTCTGTTATACACACTTAGCTGTACTTGATTGGTGACCGGCCTTTCAGCAGTGCTGCCCCAAGGTTGCAGACTCCTCATCTTCAAATGTCAGAAGTTTAGACTGAGAATGTGCTTGCTTAACAAAATATCTGTTAACTCTTATCTTTTTACCATCAAAAACAGTCGTCTTTATCTTTAACTTCTACTTAGAATGTAATCCTACATTTGTAGATAAAATCTGCTGTCATGAAATACTGAGAGATTCATTTGAATTTTATGCAAAGAAATCCCTGAAATATCACAGAACATAGTCTCACCCTTTCTCTCTTTCAATGAGACCGGTTTAGAGAGGCAGAGAGAGGGACAGACACATAATGCTTAATAGCTGACCCTGACATTACTACATTGAGCATTTCATGCAACCTTGACTCATCATTTTTTCTCTCTCTCTCTCACTCTCTCATAGATCCATCCATTCTTATTCATAGTCATCAACTCTTGTACTATCTGTCTCACCAACAGTCTCACTATCTCTCACTCTTACTAACTCTCTTATTATCGCTCACTAAGACTGGTGGACTCGGGGGTGAGGGCTGGCGGGGGGACATTGCCAATGTGCCCACTAGAATGGCAAAAAGTGCCTGTTAGCTGCCTTTCACATGGAAAAATATATAGAATGGCCCCTTTTTGTGATAAATTATGATGGTGTGCCCTCTAGAACTAGAAAAATTGATCATCTGTTTTAACGAGTGCCCTTATTTGGTTGCCTTTACAATAGAAAAGGATGCATTAAGTGTCCGGTATTGCACCCCTACTAGAAAGTGTCCCAAAGTGAGCCCTTTTCAGTAGAGAAAATGTGATGCAGTGCTGTATAGGGTTCTCACGATTAAGTGCCCGGGTAGGTGCCCCTCTAATTGAGAAGTGCCCCTCCAGTTGGAAAAATGTGCCTTTCAAATGTGATTTTTTTTTTCACCCCTGCCCTTCAAACAACCTTTGTCCGCCACTGCTCACTAACTATACTAACTCACTATCTCTAATTTTGACTATTTCTCTTACCATCTCACACTTACTCTTGCTGTCTCTCACTGTCTCACTCTTTCACACACTCTCGCACAGTATTTCTCTCTTAATAACTCTCTCACTTTCTCTCTATTACACACACTATATCACTTTCACTGTCTCTCTTTTCCTCTCTCTCACACACACACACACTAGCTCACTCCTTTTCACTATCTTTCTCACCATCTCTCAATAACTCTTCTTCTGTCTATTTCTCATACTATCTCGCTCTCTCCCTGTCATTATCTCCCTTACTTACTCTCTGTCTCTGACTAACAGAAACAATCCAAATAAGCCATGAATAATATCTCATCACCTTCAATTACATTAAAAGTTAAAAATCTAAATCTGAAGCAGAATCACTTTGTGTCAATGTGTTACACATACAAAGAATTTGTCTTGGTGTGCACATATGAAATGCAACATTAAACAAATATCAATTAAGTTAAAAATGTAGCTATTAAAAAAGAATCAAATTAGATAATGTATATAAAAGGTTTTCAAGGCAATTTTTAATGAAGCTGTAATGTAACAAAATTATTATTTACAGTATATTACAAAGTTCTGTGAACATTTACACAAACGTGCAAAGATGCGTTATGGTACAGAGGAGTTGTGTCACAGTAAGGTTGGTTTTTAAAGTTCAGTGTGTCTACTGTGGTTAATGAGAGTCACAGCTCTGGAGAAGAAGCTGTTGGCATGTCTGGCTGTACTGGTTTGATGGCTCAGAGTCTGGAAAATGTGATGTACAGGGTGAGGGGTCAGGGGTCAGATATATTCTTGCAAGGGTGCTTCATGGCCCTGTTGTTGTAAATGTCCTAAAGGGTTGGCAGACTACATCTGATGGTTCTCTACACTGACTTGCACTGGAGTTTGACTTGTTCTTGTGAGAATTCAAACCGGATGGTTACTGATGACGTGACGATGGAAACCCCATTTTCTTGACCACAACTCCAGATGGGACACTTTCTAAAAATGCAATAAAAACTGATATATGAAAAGAATAAGTAACACTTTTCTGGGAGGTTTTATAATTAGCAGTTTAACCCTGCAAAATAATTTAAAAAATCACCTCTTATGATGTTAAAAGGAGGCATCTGATGCAGAAATTGAAGGGTTACCTAATTTATGTTTCCCTAAGTTTTTACAGAAATGTTGAAATATTGCCACATCAGGCCTGGATGGGAGCAGAATTCATGTATTTGTATCACTCTGTCAAAACAAATATACTGAAAAACCAAGAGCTGATTTACACTGTTGAATGCTTACAACACATTTACACGTTTACCATCCAATGGTATTGCAAGGCTAAGCAATAAGACCTAATGACTATGTAAATTTGTCATTTTTGGTACAGCTAAAAGTGATGATGTAATTTTGCCTTACAGAGTTAAGTTGTAACAGGTGAAGTCATCAAGACTTGAGTATAAAAAATCATCCAAGTCTCCATCTTTGTAAGCAAGGATGGGTCATGATTCACCTCTTTGGGCCAAACTTGTTGAGAAAATTGGCAGTCATTTTAAAGACAATGTTCCTCAGCACAAAATTGCTTTCCCCATCTGCACTTCATAATATCATAAAGATTCAGGGAGTTAGGGGAAACCTCACTGTGTAAAGCACTGTTTAAGCAGTGCTAAGCAGCATTGTTTAGTCATTGACCTTCTGTTACTAAAAGTTGCATTTACAATAAATTTGATTTAATCTGATTGAGCATATCTCAAATATCAACTTATCTTGATAAAAAGACACTTTTATTTTACACAGTAGTGGCATCAAATGGAAAGGTGGGAGGAAATAAAAAAATCATGCATACCTTGGACCACCCTTGTGCTGGCATGGGGGTGAATCATTGCCCACAGCATGGAAAATCTGCCACTGATGTGGTATTGGCATTTGGGAGAGACATATGTTACTGTCAACTCAGCAGGAACTTGGCAAGAAAATACCAAACCTCATTCTGCACAAGTTACAACAGTGTGAATTTGTAGACTACGAGTGTATGTGCTTGATTTGCCTGCCTCCCCAGATCTGTCTCCTATTAAAGATCTAAGACACATCATAAAAAGGAGAATCCTACAACAGGGACCACAGACTGGTGAGCAGCTCAAATCATTCATTCAGCAAAAATGAACAAAAATTCCAATGGCAAAACTGCAACAATTAGTATCAAGTATAAAGTATAAAGAATAAACATGGTAAACATGCCCACATTTTTTAAATGTGCTGCAGGCATCTATTCATAAATTTGTTCATATTTATTTAATAAATATATACAATATAAATGTATAAATTAAAATTTTTTGTCTGGTATATAAATGTTTAAGTAAATTAATACACAAATTAATTTAAAATTAAAATTAAAACAAATAAAGATTTTTGAGAATTTTTTAGAAAGTGTCCCAACTTTTTGTAGAGATTGTAAATTCAATGTTCCACAAGAAGAACATACTCTATTGAGCTCCACCACAATCTCCACAGTACTTTGTGTTTTGGGGTGGTTGCGACTGTACCAGTATACCTGCTGCTCAACTTTCTTTCTGTAGGTGGACCCCTCAACATTGGTTATGAGAGTGACAATGGTGGTGTAATCTGCAAATTTTAGGATCTTCACAGACAGTTCTTTGGAGATGGAGTATTTGGTATAAATGTTGAAAAATAGGGGCAACATTACATAACTCTAGTACTACAGAGTCCAAGTGTCTCAAAAACGTTTCCAGCCACATTGTGCTGTGTCCTGTTTATGATGAAATCCAGTATCCACTGACAGATGGAATCTAACACAGACAGCATAGAACTCTGGGACTATGCTGTTAAATGCACAGTTAAAGTCCACAAACAGGACTGAAGCTTAGATCCCTGGATGGTCAACATGTTTGCTCTACACTCAAACTTTAAGGGGTCCAACAATGGTGTGTAATAGTTTAAAGATGGGCTTGAATGTGGCATTCAAAGACTTTCAGGACTACAGAGGTCAAATGAACTGGTCTGTAGTCATTAAATCCTGTCAGCTTTGTCTTCTTCAGGACCAGGATGATTGTAGAAGCCTTGAAGGATTAGAAAACAGAGCCAGGCTCCAATGATTTATTGAAGATGTCTGTGAAAACGTGTTAATGATCACAGCAGTGTTTTAGAGTGGTTGGTGACACTGGTGAATCTGGACCAAGAGCCTTTCTCCGCTTGAGCATTTGTCTCCTGTAATATCTGCTCACTGATGCTGAGCTGAGTGGGGTCAGAGGTGAGACAGCTAAGGTAGGGAAGGTGACCATGGAATTGACAATGTGAGGCAGAAAAATGTCTTTTGCATTTTCAAATCTACAGTAGAACTCATTCAAGAGGTTGGTAAGTTGATGGTCACTCAGGAAAAGGGGAGTTTTTTCACCTTAAAACTGGTAATCTCCTGGAGGACAAACTGAAGTTAGGTTGTTAGCAACGGTGTGTCTTTTCAGCATTCCTGAATAGCTTTTCTATGCTGCATTAATCCCTTTCTCTAGCCTGTATTTTGCCTCTTTATACAGAATTCTTTCTTCACTCCAGAAAGCACTGAATGTGCTCCTGCATGCTGCCTCCTTCAGCTAAAAACCAGGTTTTTTTTCTTTAATGTGTCTCATCCCATCTTATGTTGAAATGCAGGCATCTACATGGAAGCTTCAAAGAAGACTGGATGTTTTGTTCAGTCTTCAGGAACCACTTGACATATAATGTTCGGACAGCAATAATATGCTGAACTACATCTCTTCGCATGCTTTATAAATGTATATAAATACCTCTAATTACTCTTCATTTCTTTGGCACAGTGTCCAGTCACATTTGAGCTGAAATAAGGCAAGGTCAGCATCTGAGCGGCTTTTCACGACTCCTCACAATAACTGCTCCTCTTCAACCAAAGGGCTGTTACGCTGCCTTTGCCACACAGGTGAAGTCATTTTGGAGCAGCAATCCATTAAAAAGAAATCAGGATCTGAGCGTGTGATTAGATGTATTTTAGCTTAAGGCCCTGTCCCGTTTGCCCGGGTGAACGAGCGTCTTTTAAATGCGCAGACGTGTCGAGTTTGACAGACAGAAGATTAATCCTCACAGCCTCGCAGAATACCATTCACAGCTAAGGCTTTTCAGAAGGACTAATAGGTATCATTCAGAAAGGCAGGAAGAGAGTGTGTGTTTCTGCTTGTTTTCATACATTATTAAGACCAAAAATGTAAAACAAATGTCCTGATACTTTTGATTATCAGACAAATATGAGACATTGTATTACACACACACACACACACACACACAGACACTGTACATATGGGACTTCATTACATATTGATACTTATATTTATATTATTGCTGTCAGAACAAAACCTTGTATGTGCATTTTTGATGTTTCCTCCTTTTGCGTCATTTGACAAGAGCTTAAATTTAATGAGCAAAAGACAAATAAAAAATATCTAAAATAAAATATTTTACATTGACTTCCATTATAAGTGTTATCCTTCTCTGCTAAAGTTACCATAGCGGAGATGCAAGGTTTTGTTCCAACAGCGATATGTACATAAAGTGCATAGATTTAGTACATAGTACATATGTATTTATTTTGTATTATACACAACACCTATGTACTTTATGTACACACATTATTGCTGTATCACTGCATATACACATGTGGGACCCTATGTCTTGAATAGGTATAAAAACAAGCATGAGTGAATTTGTGTGTGAGTGTGTGCTTGGGGGGGCTATATGGAAGGAGGTTATGCAAACTTAAACAGGTGATTAATACAGGGTCGGCCTGTATCTCATAGCAAGGTGCGTGTGAGTGTGTGTGTTGTGGGTTGATTGATTGTAGAGGGGGGTGAGAGGTTCTGCACATTCACTTTGTGATGAATCGGCTGTCAGATGCCCTCCAAGTACCCAAACAAGGCTCCGCAAAACGGCGTTTAAGCGATTATGCCAACGTGTAAATATTAAACGTCCATTAGAGGAGGATTATATCCACTGCCACTCTCTGGATGAGTGTAAGAGGAGGAAAAAAAGTCCAGGACAGAGGAATACTCTGAGAGGGCAAGTGAGAAAGTACAAGAGAGAAAGAAGAGAAATTGAATGAGACATAGGACAGAAGAAAAAGGGAGATGAGGGAGAAAGAATGGGTGAAAGAGGAGAGGAAGAATACATGAGAAATGAGAATTAGGGAAAAGTTAAAAGAGACAGATGGTGAGAAAAAGATGGAGAGAGAGAGAGCTGGGGACTGAAATGATGTGATGGAGAAAAAGGAAAGGAGAGAGAGAAAAGAGAAAAGGAGAGAGAAAATAAAGTGAGGCAGGACAAAGCAGAGGGTGTAGAGAGAGAGAGAGAGAGAGACAGAGGAAGGACAGGTGTTGAGCGTAATAGAAAAAAGGACAGGTGCTGAAGGTACGCATTTGTTGTTTCACGTCAGGCTAATGTTTTCCAGTTTATTCTCCACACGGAGCAAATCCTTGACATTAATCACATCTCGAGTGTTCTTGAGAGAGGTGTGTGTATGTGTGTGTGGTTCTGACTATGCTTGACAGGCAGGGCTGCTTTAACTCTGACAGGGCGTGATATCGCATCCCTGCTCTCAAATTAGCGGCCTCTAAAACAGCTCACGGGGATCCAGGAGGGTGTGTGTGTGTGTGTGGTGAGGGAGTGTGTGGGTGCTGAGGCTTTTTGAGATGATTTGTACTCTGTTCTGTTTAATTCCCTCTCTGTGTAGTAATCGATAGTGGAGCATGCCATGCGAATACATTTGTGTCAGTAATCAGCTGTGAGTATGAAGGTGAAGATGAATTCTTTAAACTGGATTATCAGACCAAACCAGCAGTGCTTATTCTCCTTAGGTTAACTTATGCTTGAATAAAATGTGCAATTATTGCATAAATTATATAAGATTGTGGGCATTTATATAATTTTCTACTTACCCAAAATTTCTGGTGTCCAAATTTTGCTTCTTTACAACTTTGGAACGAGAGCTGCAAGAATAAGAGGGATGAGTATTGTTAGGACTTCATCAATACTGCTATTGGTGCTGATACTTCTTATTGATACTCAAAGATGCTACTCTCCATACTTGGGCACAAAAAATTTGTGGCAGTGTACAGTTACCCATTAACTTTGAAATTCCCATTCCCACTGGTGAAATTTTGCCTTTCTGCACTGCTGAATTTACTGTCTACTGACAAATTAGCAGATTCTTTAAAGCCATTTTCTTGACAAGAAGTATGTTTGTACTTAAAATGCAGTATAGCTTTTAAAATAAATGCAAATAAACCTAAATACATTAAAGTAGACATGTATGAAGAACCAATTTTCAAGAACAAAGTTTGATTCCTGATGTTCAACAGTCATCACATGGATTTTTGTTCAATTCCATCAGCAGCACAATTGAATTAGCAAAATGCAGTAAGATATTTCAGAGACTTACATGTATATATTCTATATATTAGCATTTAGCATTTGTACAAACATTAGTTATATCTTCATTTTCGTGTTCATACAGTGATCTTTTCAGAAAATAGAGGCATTAAAGCTTTCTAAACTTGTACGTGGCAGTAATGTGAAGGTCTACGACTCACAGAAATTTATCAGATATTGTAAAGCAACTTCTTATTCCCACATGGCTGGTTACATTCTCACACATTTCAGTTTCAATGCCAGGTTGTCTTTCTTGTTTATTTTCCACAGAAGAATGTGTTTTAGTAAAGAATTCGCACAGTCACGGCACACAGGCTAATCTGCTAACAGGCTAGCATGGTAGCCAGAATCTCACTGTTACTTTATGAAGCGCAAAAATAAAAACTAACATTAAGTTTTTAACAAACAATGATGTGTGATTCAGAAATTTCATGATTACATGATCTGAGTTGAGTGTTACCTTGACTTGACAGTCACGTTTTTAATTTAGAATCTGAGCTGAGAGACTGCACTGAGGACACAGGTGCAGGAGCTGCTTTGTTGAAACTGCCAGCTACGTTATAATGAATTAACATTACATAAACACTGGTAGCAGCACTATTTGTCCAGGAGATTAACAATGTTTTGGTACAGATGAGTCTTCTCTGGTAAGTTCTTGGTACCCATCTTTAAGAGGCTAATAATGCTAACAAACAACAGTGCTCAGTAGTCACAATATGACTTAATGCGAGTTTTATAAAAATAGCATACTTGTGTAGTTGAATGCATCTGCCATCTTAGACAGCTGGCTAGGGACTGGAAGTGCTGAACTAGAATCAGTTTTAGTGATGACTATCATGAATATGGAGGATTCTGATCCAAGACGCTGTCTGTCGGTGTCTGAAATGACTGTATGTAGCAAAGAGGTTTTATTAATTTTTTAAAGTTCACAATTATACTGTATCCTAAACTACATCAACTAGTCTTTGAGACCTCAAATCTTGATGTGGATTGAGAGAGGTTTTATGTAATTTTTACAGAAAAGACTGGGTGACTGTTGAGTTCTAGTGTTTAGTCTAGTGCTCTAGTGTTTAGCTAGTAACATTATCCTCACAGCTGTATCTCTAAATTAGCAATATTTTACTCAACATTTTGGCTGTCTGACCACATCTGAGCAAAGTAAAAATATATGTAAATATGATTTTTGGGGGCACCATTTCTTTAAGTGGAAAATTGTATAAATGCGAACCATTCCATAGTGGGGAAATTTTTTTATTTTTACCCCAATAAATCAGCTTTGCAAGCATTTGATGTATCCACAGTAAAATAGGGTCTGTATATCCCCCATTCAACTCCTCACTTGCTACATAACTTATAGATTAGTTTCATAGTAGGTACTGAATAATTCACAGTAGTGACTGAATAATAGTATTAATAATGGAATAATAAGCCTAGGAGTTCAAGAGGTAAAATACGGAGTGCCTACAGTAATGGGGCAAAATTGTCTTCACTCATCCTGTGCTTTGACCCCTCAAAATGCCCCTTAAGGTCATATATCATATATGAAAATTCACCAGGCAGTATCACTGAATAACAGCTAGACTCTAGCCCAGGAAGCTGGAATAAACTAACTCGATCCAGCATTTTCAGGAAAGCTAGTGCTGGACTGTTTCTGAATTAATATATGTATTTAATTTAGCAGATAATAGCACAGCAGAATGGGACGTACATTTCACAAGTTCTCTTTCTCATTTGTAGTATCTTACAGTACTTTTCCCTTTACCTGTTCAATATATATATATCACTGACATATGGCTAAAAATACTTTTAATTTGTATGTGGTTTATATTGACAAATATATATATATATATATATATGTATGTATGTGTTGAATGTAATTTTAACTAGTATCTCTGCAGTACATTTCATAAAGCTATAGCACCTATGGTCTTATGCAAAGTTTGTGCACCCCTGTCAAATGTTACATATTGTTGATATTATGCAAGACATATCACTTCCACAGAGAATACATTTAATTATGTCTGCATATATATATATATAAGCTCATCATGACAACCAACATAAACATAAAACCTTTTAAAAGCATTGCTCCAATGGATGTCATTTGATATAGATTGCTTAAACCATTGACTATAATGAGTTTGGGGCTCTCTGTCCTAGTCTAAAGGGGGTGATCTGTTCCAGTATAATTACTTCAAAAAAGTATATAGATTATTTTCTACTAGATTATGTCATATATCAAAAATTGTCACTCTTTTATGTGAACATTTTTATCCTCTTTTTATGTGTTGTTTTTGTTGCTATATCTTTAAGACTGGTGTATATAAATAATCTGTTGTAATTGGATGTCATGTATTCTTTCAAAAGAAAATCCAGGCTTAATTTAAAGACTTTATAAATTCATTTTGCATGTTTGGGCAAAAAATATGCAAAAAAGCAGATTTTTGTGACATCACAAAAACGATCAATTAAGAACAAGCTACTTGTGCAAGTTACTTTTTTGTGATGGTGTGACTTGAAGCTTTAACAATATTTACATACAACATCAAACCCTTTGCAAAACAGCACAGATAATGCATTTTCATATGATATGGGCCCTTTAATGATTCCTGATTAATTAAAGAAGTAATTTTAACTAATTCATCCGATGAAGATGTAAATACTGTCAAATTAGAACTGAACATTCTACACTGCATCATAATCAGGGTTTTATTTCAAATGCAATGTGCTGGAGCACATAACACAAACCGTATGCCTTGTTTTGTTACTATCTAGTTACTTGCATATACATTTAATTTTAATGAGCTTATGGTCTTTGGGAATTCAGCTTATTTACTGTGAATATTATTTAACACCTCTTGCTACATTCAAGCACAGATTAAAAGGCAAATACATAAAATGAGTAAAGCATCAATACACCTTCAGAGCTGTGAGTGGATGGTGTTAATCATTGTGAAAAAAAAAAAGATTAGGCATCTTACTGTACATTGACTATTCTCAGACTTGTTGAATGTGGAAGTGAAAATAACAGCATTAAACAGCTTCTGGTACAATGCTAAGGCTACTACCCATTTCTAAATACACCAATAATTCAACAAAACACACTTTACACTCCACCAGGTTAAATAATATTCAACTCCAGCGGAAAGATCCACTCATAATATGTCATTTTAAATGAGAGTTACCCTCACAAACTACCAGCAGCATATATCTCAAGCTGAAAGAAGCTAACTACCATGTTAGCTTATTTCAACTCTCAAGTAAACATGACACTAGCATTAGCTGCTCTGTGAAAGAAACTAGCTGAAGTTTGGGGCTACAGGAACAAAGTAATAAAAGTTTGAATTTCATTTGGTTTAACTTTAGCAGTTACTTTTGTATCCATGTTTATTTATTGTATTTATGCAACCACATCAGTAAAAAAAAAGGCAGCTCAGCCTGGTAGGCCAAGTTTGTTGTTGCTCAGGCAACTTTAGCCCACCCTTGTGCACATCTACATTAAATATATACAAAAATGTTTTTCTTCAGCATGTGTTTATACATGGCCACCAAAATTGGGGTCATTTTGCCATTGAAACAACTATCTAAGCTCTTCAAAGAAAACCCAATTTTTTAAATTCAAAAACAACCCCCCAACACCAGCACACATTTTTAGATAAATCAACTCTGCACTCTTATACCCAGTGAACAAATCAAACCCACTCCACAGGGAGGAATATTGTTTTCTCCTTTCATAGAATGAAAACAGCTCGCAAGCTCTATTTTGCCTACTCATGTTGTTTATGCAGTTTACTTGTCATATTTGGGACAGGCACTCTTTCTTCCTCTGTCTTCGTACCCCCCTCTGTCTCTCTCTTTCTCCATTTATCTTTCAAATCTCTCCTTTATCTTGCCCCTCTCTTCTCCTCTGTGGATTTTCCCATGGCCGTTTTGGCAACGCTGAAGCACTGGCTTCCCTGCACAGTAGTGCCGTGTATTCTGCACTCTTTTCTGCTGGGCTGGTTAGCATGACATTGTTTCCTTCCTCATGGTCTCATCCCTTTGTTCTGCTGTCAGAGCTCCACCTCTGGACTTGTCTCTGAGACATTTCCATTGTGCCAGGCTGACTATTATACTCACAAATACAATAAAGCTCCCTCAGCGGTTATGACGTAAACACAGAAATGCATGGATAAAGGATGGGGGAGAGTCTGCACATCTGAAACTAGTAATTTGGGATCTAATGCTTACAAGTAAATTTACACAAAACTCACAGTATACACAGAAATGCTGCAGTAGTAGAAGAGGGATAGACAAACAATGAAAGGTTATAAACAGACAGATAGGTAGACAGACAGACAGACAGATAGAAAACAAACAGGTGAGTGGTTGAATGAAACAACACAGAGACAGATAAATAGAAGAGTAGATGGTGGAAGAGATGGACAGATAGATGCTTACACAGTAAATCTGCCAGTGTTAAATCAACACTATTACAGTTAAATTAACACTGAGGGTGTCAAAATGTAACACTCTCGGTGTTAATTTAACTCCAATAGTGTTGATTTAACACTGGCAGATTTACTGTGTAGACAACCAGATATACAGATAGATGGATGTAAATTTCATTTTCACTACCTGATCATCAATCAAATTTCACATTCCATCAAATTCATCTCTGTGAGGTCAGAAAGCCCCTCCAGCCCAGCCTGGGGTTACTGTGTGATGAGGGAGGTGGCAACTGGCAAGGATTAAAATGAGAGGAGAAGCAAAATGCACACCAATAAGCAATTTAAGCAATAAGAGTTTATAAGCAGGAAAGCACTGTATGCTGAACTTATAGTACTTAATGCACTTACTGTATTTTGTCTACCTGACCTAAAATGCAGTTGAAATAAACTTAATTTGAAGAAGCACTGAATGTTTCACTAAATTCTGAAAGTTTTATAAAATATAAAAATGTAAAGGTGAGATATTAGACCCCTTTTCCACAAGTTAACCCAGTTCCCTGCAATATGCTTTGCTTAAACAGAGCTCCATTAATACAAGCCTATAAATGTCTTCTGAAATGTCTATAAAAGCAGCATCTACACCATGACATCTACAGTTTATTCTCATGTTATTCACACATTGACATGATGTTCATCTTACAGATATTCAACTGACAAACTATTAGCATTAATGTTATTGTGGATCATGCAGCAAGTACTTGTCTTGTTCTAGAAAAACATACATTATCCTCTTTGCCACTGACAGTTGGAATGAATTCCTGTTTTAGGATAAAGTTTTGTTGCCAGTCCTATGTTTTACTGACCCAGTTTGAGAAAGCTCTCTGTTACAAAATGGTTAGCACATGACTGACAATTTGTGCAAGTCTGTGCAGCAGTTCCTGATCTTAGCTCTTAGCTAGCCTAACGCTACTAGCGCTTACAAGAAAAAATGGCTCACCATAGTTTTCAAACCATAGGTGGAGATATTTGGATGGACATGGTTCTAAAAAGACGGCAATTTATGTAAGAAGGAGTGTCAAATCTAAATGTCTTGTTGAATCTCATGTTTTCTGACCTCTGTCACCAGCAGAATACTGACTGGATTGTTCAGGTTGTAGGTTGATAGTCATTCCCAGATGTGCAAATGTATGAACACTGAAAAAGCAAGTTTTTCCATAATATGCTCCCTTTAACATCAGCACAACTGTAAATGTAGGATACATTTCAGGGCTTTTATACCACATCTATATGAAATAAATGATGATTTTTGTAAAAGCACTGCTACAATTTACTATTGAATACCAAAAAAGCAGCTTTTTTTCAGGCTGCACAGCACTGAAGGAACTTTATGTGAGCTCATCTTACAACTCGGATTTGTTCAAAATGTTTGATTGGAACATATTCAATCAGTCAAGGTTTGTAACCAAAAATCAACAATTCAATGTTTTTTTCCACTTTTTTAGTGGTTTTTAATGTGTATTCCATCTGCAGATATGACATGTGGTTTATTTGAAAATATTTAATTGGCAGATGTGTCAAAATAAGAGGGGTTTGCCTTATATGGGATGCCTTATGTTTGCACTTATCTTAGAAAATAAGAAAGTAATCTATCTCTGAATATAAGGAACTGAATATAAGCAACTGGAGCCATTGACAGGCTAGTGTTGTTTAAGTTGATAAGGTGATGTGATGAGGAATAGCATCATAGCATCATAACAGAATACAAATTCTAACAAAGAAGAGAGTGCTGGAGTAGTGCTCATTTACCCTTATTTAGAGCATTTAGCATGTACATTTACAGCATTTAGCAGTATGATCCAGATCCAGAGCATCATACAACAGTGCTTTGTTCCCATAAGAGAATTATCTCTGCCAGTAAAGGCAAGTTAGAGTCCAAGCAACTCTTCAGTTCATACATTGTTAGAACAGTCAATACTAATACCTTAGAAGAAAGGAAGGATACACAGTTATCCACAATATGAGCATTACAACAAGAGATTTAAACTAGTGCTGAGATGGGATAAAGAGATGGGTCTTCAGTCTGCTTTTGAAGACAGTGAGGGACTCTGCTGTCCGAATAGCCAGAGGGAGTTCATTCCACCACTTTGGTGCAAGGACAGAGAAGAGTCTTGATGTTAGTTTTCCCCGTGTCTTGAAGGATGGTGGATCAAGCCGAGCTGTACTGGAAGCTCTAAGGGATCGAGGTGCGACTTGAGACTTGACCATTGCATTCAGATAGAGAGGGGCTAGTCCATTTCTTGCTTTGTAGGCGAGCATAAGGGTTTTGAATCCGGCAGTTACAGGAAGACAGTGAAGTGAACGCAGCAGAGGAGTGACGTGAGAGAACTTGGGTTGATTGAAGACCAGTCGAGCAACTGCATTTAGGATCAACTGCAGGGGTCTGGTGGCTCTTAGAGGAAGACCAGCCAGGATTGAGTTGCAGTAGTCAAGTCTTGAGATGATGAGAGACTGGACAAGCACCTGGGTAGCGCCCTGGGTCAGAAAGGGTCGGATCCGTCGAATGTTGAAAAGGAGGAACCTGCATGACCGCGCCACATTTGCGATGTGAGTAGAAAATGATAGCTGGTCGCCAAGAGCCACCCCAAGAGTCACCCCTTATGTCATCTTATGGCCTGCGTGAAGAAACTGTGAGAGTAAAAAGTGTGTTAAAGCCTTGGAGAGGGCAAAGGGGGTAGGTAGTTGTATTGGAACATTTCCTCTGTTTATTTTTCACTGTGCCTTTCTCCATTCTACCTCACTCGTCTGTCATTTTCTCAGGTGGTCTTCACCCCCCCCCTGCTCACATCCTTTCTTTATAACAAGTATAATATCATTGATCAGAAATCCAATGGGATGTGTTGCTCAGTAAACACACTACAGTTCAATAGTAGACCTGTGGCCTTACGAAACTGTGTGTTTGTGTGTGTGTCTCAATGCACCTGAGTGGCTTATAACCATTTATCAGTCGTGCAACCTTCTTCCCTGCTCCCATCATCTCCAGTGTATGTGTGTATGTGTGTCTACAGGACCAACAAGATGCTCTTCACTTTTAAAGTGGTTCTAATAGTGGTGGCTGGAGAGAAATATTCTAGGTGGGGCTGTTTCAGCCATATTCAGTCAGTTTTCATAACCATCCCTATATTATTTAACTCAAACGGCAGGATACCAGCATTCTGTGAAATAGACAGTAACTATTTCGTTGGCATAAAAAATCAGACTCATGGTTAATGATGTCATTAGTTGCATGCAAAAGTGCAAAGATAGAAAGTACAGTAGGCCTATGTATCATTAGATTACCAACTGAGTCAACATATACAATAAAATAAGCAAAAGCTCTATTAAGACAAAATATTAGGCATTTCTAGGGACATGTATTGCTGGATGATGTCTTATGCTATATACAAATAACTGGGAATAGTGTGTGCATAGGAAGCAAAATAAGTGTTTGAATGGCTACCTCCACCTAGCCAGTTCTCTGCTGTACCAGTTACAGAAGAAGCCTCACACATACGTTTTACCTTTTTTTAATGTAAGATGTGTCAAGGTCAAGCTCTGTGATGTGTAGTTTCTCCACCAAAGTTCTCCTCTCAAATTTTGTAGAAGAGATCTTATAGAATTTGGGGGCGGCTGGAATTTGGTGTTTTGAGTAATCATGTTCATAATTGTCAACGTCAGACATTCATATTCCACCATTAACTGACTCTCCTGGGGACGACAAATTAATCACCCTTTAGGCAACAGATTTGAGGACACTGATTGGTTAAATTTCTGCTGCCATGCCCATATCTTGTGTCAGCAATGGTCAGCAATTGTCTGCTTCTCTGACTGGTTGATATTTCTATTGTCCCAGAAGAGAGTCCTAACATCCTCTATTTGACAGCTGCCACTGGCTTCTAATAGAAGTTCATGTTACATGTTTAATTTTTTTCAAACTAAAAAAATTAACAATTTCCTTTTAGTTAGTAAAGTTAAAGGAATTGATCACTAATCATATTTACACAATTCTTTAAATACCCCAAATATAGGCAGCCATGTTAGCAGTCCAAATTTGGATACTTTAGTTTAGAACTAGAGCTGTGAGCCAAATGTTGCAAAGAAAACAATAGAAAAAAACTGGATGTTTTTGAAAGTGAAAGTAAAGTTTAATGAACTTTATGTTTGCCTGGCAACACCCCCACTAGTGTGGTAGGTATAGACATCTGTCCCCACTCAAGAGTGTGTGTGTGTGTGTGTGTGTGTGTGTGTGTGTGTGTGTGTGTGTGTGTGTTAGAGAGAGAGAGAGAAAGAGAGAGAGAGAGAGAGAGAGAGCAAGAGAGAGAGAGTTAGGAATGACAGGCCGTGGCCTTAAAGAGAGTTTCAGTCTCAAGACTACTCCTAAATCACCAGCTGACACCTTCAAAGGGCACCATGTAACACAGGGCTTTTACTCCATCTCTGTCACCTTACACATCCTTTCCATCTGTGTGTGTGTGTGTGTGTGTGTGTGTGAGAGAGAGTTTGTCTGTTCATATGTAAATAACAAAGTAATAATTAATATTAAAATCTCTATGAATCTTTTTGTATTTGTTTAACTCTTCAAGTGCCTTAGAATGGAAAACTGTATGTAACGTTACATAGTTCAGTAAGGAGACTTCAGTACATGGAACTGACATACCATGACCCTCAAACACTGCTGTAGCCTCTTTCAAATGCAAAACCCACATAAAGAAAACAGCACCGATAAACTGACCAAACGTCAGAAAGATATGAAATCTAATTTCAGTGTCTTATCTTAGCTCAGGCACACTGCCAGTCTCTGCTCTTTTTCTACAGACTCCCTGTAGTTTGTCCTCTGCTTCGTTAAATGTGGGGCTAGCATTTCCAACAGCAATTCAAATCGGATTACTGACTGAAGTGCTCATTATAGTGTTTCAGCTTTTGAATGACTTATTCAGTTTTTTTTCAAAACTAGATGGACCCAATATTGTCATTCTTAAGAGCCGTGCATAAGGACATATTTATCACTTGACAAATGTTATATAGTTGATAGTTTGTCTGTTTTTTTTTCTTTTTGTTAAAATGTTTGAACAAAGCAGTGAAATTATGAAATAAGTGGTACTGTGTATGATATGAACAGTTTTTACGTATTGTCTCTGAATATTTTGCATTTCCATATTAATTTGCATCATCTTTAAATAAAAAATTTAAATGTGTGTTTTTACTATTAGACGGTAAAAACTACACACACAGCAGATTCATACTGGATTTAAAGTACAGTGGTAACCCTACTTACGAGCATCCCTACTAAAGAGTATTCCAGGTAACGAGTTTAGATCTCTGAATATTTTTGTTCCAGGTAACGAGTAAAATTCCAAGTAACGAGTAGCGTAAATTAGTTCAAGTATGCCAACCGCTAGGGGCGCTGCGGTCGTAGCATCCCCTAGATGTTAGAGTAGAAAAAGAGGTCAGTCATTACCTTTGACTGCTGTCCAGTAAAAGTGAAAGTGCTAGTGAAAGCGACGCTAAGGTAGCAAAAGGTAGTGAACAAGAAAGTTAGATACATTTTACTTTTCATATGATAAGTGTAACCATGCCATACACGTATGCCCGTCCTCCTGTCCTCCTTAGCCGCCAGCCTAAACGAGCGTCGACGTCGTCTCATTTATGTTTTAAAAACCCATATAAACACATTATTTAGCATATTAAAGTATACTGTATATTGGCCGGCTGACACGGATTAATCAGTTTTACATGTATTCTTATGGGGAAAATGCATCCAGCTAACGAGCAAACCAGCTAACGAGCTCGGCTCCTGCACGGATTAAACTCGTAAGTAGGTTGTCATAAGTCATGCTGGATTTAAAGTACTTCAGTTATTACTGTCAGACTGTAAAGGCTACATGCCTCAGATTCATACTGGATTGAAATTATTCTTAGTTATTACTATTAAACTGTAAAATTTACACACTGCAAATTCATACTGGATTAAAACTGCTTCAGTTATTACTATTAAATTGTAAAATCTACACCCACTGCAAATTCATACTGGAACATTACTTTGGTTAGTACTGTCAGATTGAAAACAAAAAACAAAACTAGAACATCAAAATAATAAAAATCAATCCATGATTATTACTGTTTGAAAGTAAACACTACACACAGTGTACATTTATACCAAAATAAAATCTGATATTTTAGTTTTCGCTTAACTGGAAAAATTCACCTCCAATAGCGATAGACTGGACTGAAAATAGCAAAGTATGAATAGGACTGAAAGAAATATGAAATAGAGAGTTAAAAGTAATGATAGTTCTACATATTTATACACATGTGCGCGCTCACACACACACACACACACACACACACACACACACACACACACACACACACACACACACACACTCAATGGTTTTCTTGTGTGACATTGATGAAAGCATTTGTGAAGTTGGTGAGTGTATAATCTAGATCCAAGTGGGAGCTAAAAGTGCATGGTATTTGTCCCGTCATCTCTAAAGTGCACCACTGGTCCAACACTTCCTGGCCTTCTCCTTTCAGAAGATACACCAGAACAGACAGAAATAAAGCTGGAGTGACAGTGTGCAAGAACTTTCCGTATACTGTTGAGTAACACACAGCTCTGAATAATCCAGGGCAGCATTCTCATTCCTAAAAGAGATAGAGGCCCACCTTTCACATCAATGTATAAATCAAAGCCTTTAGCTAGAATAACTCCTAATATAACACTTTATTCATCATTCAGTCACTGAGTTAGAAGCATTTACATTTAAGGTCCACTATATAGATGTTATCACTCCTAAAGTAATGGAGGATTATCACAAATTATGTTAAACAAACTGTATCTTAGGCTCTTCCAGATAATAAGTACAGCTTAAATAAAGCATTTACAGGTCAGTTATGGCAACTGTTCATGATGTATTTTGACTGGCTACTGAATTCTAGTGTTGGTTAGTAATATTAGCCATCCGTCTCCACTTTATTTGTTTTTTGTTGATGCAAATATGATTTTTGGTCAAACCATTCCTGTTCTGGATATATCCAAAGGTCTGCCAAGTGTGAGTTTTACAGAGCACTCCAGTGTTGCATAGCATACACATCATCACCCAAGCATGCTTTATCAAACACCATAGGAGACAAGCAGCCAAATCACATTATCTTCTTATTTTCTGTATTTTGAATATTTTAATACATTTTAACAATATAAATCATGTGCAAAGTTAACTAGTGGCTGATGGGTGCAGCCATGTGTCAAGCTGAGTGGCTGTAGTTGAGTGGAGGTGGACACTTTTGCAGATGAAGGTGAAAAAGTGGTTTAATATAGTGCAGATTGATACACAAGCTCACAAAACACAAATGACTACAAGAACAAAACAGAAAACTAAACAGACTGAAGACTATGAAGACAAAACGACTAGCAGCTACACTGAAGCACAGAAGGGATAAATAAGACAGATATAATTAGTGACAGGTGGAAACAATGAGGGGCGGGGCTAGACGGGACTAACCACTAAAGGGACAGTGTAACCACTAAAAGTCACTCCATTGTGTTTATGTTATAATGATGTTATGCTAGTGTCATTTCACAACGTTGTTAATTGCCTGCTACAAAAATTCTATTTGAAAGCTTTGCTGAAGACATTTTGCGAGATGTACAGGTACATAGTTATTGCCACTTTACTTCATGTGACATACTGCGGGCATCAGTGGGCACACATACCTGAAGTGGTGGCAGCCATATCCATGGGGTCTGGGGAGCAGTTCAGGGATAAGTGCCTTGCTCAAGGGCACTT
>BRDA01034750.1:0-23188 GCA_036984385.1 Crenuchus spilurus | reverse complement strand
CCTAAGATGAAAATGTCAGACCCCTCCATGATTTCTAAGTGGGAGAACTTGCAAATTTGCAGGGTGTTCAAATACTTATTTTCCTCACTGTATGTCAAACAACTGAATATATGTAAATGTGCTGTTTTCTGTGACATTACAAAATAATATAAAAAATTATTACATCGATTATAATATTTCAATTATTTGGTCATTACTGTCCATTGTGAATACTGATGTCTTACCTTCTGTTTGGTGATGTCATTGGTCCTTCCTGAGTTCAGACTGGCTTTGTCCACTACTAGTATTCCCACCAGTGATCCAGGTTCAGCTACAGAGATGGTCAGAGAAATGTTACTCGCTGGTTCCTCACTCTCTCTTTCCCACTTTACAGAAACCTGCCATTAAGACACATACTTTTGTCACAGTCCATCAGAAGACCTTCAGCACAAACACCATCTGTCTAACAAATATAACTATTTATTCATCATTAGAAACATCAGATAGATTAGATTCAACTTTTGCCAATGTGATTTGCACACAACAGAATTTGACGTCCACATTTAACCCATCTGCGCTGTGAAACACACACACTAGTGAACACACCAGGCTGTGAGAACATGTGCCCAAAGTGATGAGTAGCCCTATCCACTGTGCCCAAAAGAGAAGTTGGGGCTTAGGTGCCTTGCTCAAGGGATCTTCAGTCATGACCTTTCTGGGAATCAAACTGGCAACCCTCTGGTCACAAGACCAGATCCATAACCACCAGACCATGACTACCCCATGGTATAGTTAAAGCCCTACCAAATTCACAGCCACTAAAATATCATCACAGTAAAAGACAGTGGTGAAAATTCTACATTTAAGTTGGGTGTACCTTCACTGCAGGCTCTGAAAATAGCATGTAGATGTTATTTGACATTTTGTATTTACATTTGAGTTGAAATTCAATATAGTGAGTACATAAGAGCAATCAAAGTTCATAATATTCTGATATGTATGTTTATAAGTTTTATTTAACAACTGCAGACACTTTTCTTATAAAAGACATGAACTCTGTGATATTTGAGATACTAGATTGATGAAGTTTTAGAAAATATGGCATGAATTTGGTAGTGCCCTATATATAGATACACCTTTTAGACCAATGCAAAATACACAGTTGACTTGAAAGTAGGTCAGGAATGTAGATTCACAAAACTCAGGTCTGCTAAATGTTCCCAGTTTTTCTGTCAGTGGACACAGAGCTTCATGGAAGACTGAAACTGGCTCTTTGGTTACATTGTATTATAGGAGCGTTTATGTTGAATGGACGATGCCAAGGTTGACTTATGTTACTTTTGTCTACAAAGTGCTTTGGGGAACATGAGTTTGGCTCTGAACGATGAAACAACAAACGATATCTTCTTGCCCAGGTCATTTTCTACTGTTCTCTGTATTGTCTCACTGAATAGAGTGAAATTTAATAAAGGTCTGGAAATGTTACTGCTCCTGTGGATAAACTCATTATTATGCAAATGAATGATGATTCAAGAACTACAGTGAAACTACCAGAGGTGTCAAGTACAAATACTTCGTTACTACACTTACATAAGTACTATACTTATTTTACTGGAGTAATTAATTTCAGATGACTTTTTACTTCTACTTTCTTACATTTTCATGTAATTATCGGTACTTTCTACTCCTTACATTTTAAAAACAGCCTCATTATTTCTACGTATTTAATTTTGGTTTGTTATCATTTAAAAAACATACTTTCCAGGCAAACTGCACCATCCAGAAAGAGTGAATTTGATTGTGGTTGGATGATAAGTATAAACATACCATTCTGATACCCTGTTGGTAAGCGATCCACTGCACCTGCACGTCATGTGTCTCGTCACTCTCCAGTAAGCTCAGTACTACACATACATGGTCCTCTAATATATTTGAAATGACTAAAATTTACTAATTTTCAAGGGGCATATATGCAGCTGAGACAGGTAGCCAGTACATCCCAAAAAAAATCAACATTACCATTTTAATATAACATTATAGTCATTACAGCTTTTAGAGAAAATGTATTTTGGGGGTGGGGGTGGGGGGTGGGGCAGTGCACTATATGCCCCTATGGCACAGCCTAAGTTTTTGGCATTTGTTTTCCTTACATTACTTTTACTTTTATACTTTAAGTAGTTTTGAAACCAGTACTTTTGTACTTTTACTTGAGTAAAAAGCTTAAGTTGATACTTAAGTATTCAACCCTAGTATCTATTCTTCTACCTGAGTAATGAATGTGAATATTTTTGACACCTTTGGAAACTAATACCTAAAACCTAAAAGACCATGGTTTTGCATATATTTTAAACTCAATTTGAATATGATTTTTTTTGTTATATCAAGTTATCAAATTATTTATTTCATTTTCATGACATAATTTTTGTCTCTATGAGTCAACAGGGGTCATTGGGGTTACTGTGAACATATAGTTTTGGTCTCAGTATCATTACACCCAATTTTCAAGTACTCAAAACTGCTCAAAAATGCATTCTATTTAACCAGACTTAGAGAGGTCAAACCAAACTGTCTATCTTGGCACTTGCTGTTCTTGGTGATGTGTAAAGAGGTGACTTTTTAATCATTAGGAGCTGAGTACCATCACTGAGCACCAGTATCATTAGCAGTTGAATTTACATTGTTTCTTTGGACTTGCATGAACGAAACTTCCAGAGCATCGTTGATGACCTCTCCATCTGGATGGACGCAGTAGACCAAAACAGTGGCCAAAGGAACCCAAGACAGGTCCGGAGAGAGAGCAAAACCTGAGGAATTCAATGTCCCAGCAGCCACCACCTGAGCTTGAGATATTACCTACACACACACACACACACACACACAGGCATGTTTGCTTAACATTTATTAACCTTAACCTTAAACTTACCCTAACCCCAAACTTAAACCCAACCTTACCAAAACCTTACCCTAACCCTGACCTTCCCCTAATTGAAAACGACAATTAACATTACCCTAACTGTAACCTTAATATTACCATAACCTTAAACTTAACCCTAACCTTACACTAACCCTGTGGTTCACATTAAAAGGAAATGCACTGCAGTTCAGAAGTTTAGGACCTCATTGAAATAAAGTGACTTACCATGTAATGGAACAGAGGTAAGGGGAAATTACTTTCTACAGTCATATGAAGAAGCTGTCCAATCTGTAAATGTAACAGAAGACTGTGTGTGAATTAAATACCTGATATATGCAGTAAATAATTAATATATTTATGTAGCATGAAATCTGATATAGTGTAATGCCCTGCCCTGCCCCCAGTGACGGGAAAGGGGACTAACTATGACCCTGGTAAGGATTAAGCAGGTGGGATAATGTATGGATGGATGAAATCTGATGTTTGAGTAAATATAAAAATTAAGTAACTTTGTCAGTTCTTTCATTGTTCTTTTCTAACTTTTTCAATGAACTTTAAATATGTCCAATAGTGTGACTTTAAGAAAATAAGTCTATATTTTATAATATATTCTATAAAAATAGCAAACATTCTATAAAAATATCAAATATAACATTTTGAGGGACAATTATATTTATTTTTAGACCCTAATGTTCATTTATTTATTTAATATAGAATGATAATTTCCATATCAGTAACATTATGTTTAGCCTTTTTATATTGTGTGTGTTTAAATGCTAAAAATACTTGAAATATTCCATCATCACACATTAGTTGCTGCAGGATCAAAAAGACATTGTTTTGTCTATTTTTTTATATTTTAACCTTTGTAGTGAAATTCCTTTTTGTCATGTTTCTTTTAAGTAAGGGGGATTTTTCCACATTTTAAATACAACACTAATATTCATTTTTATTTAGTTTGACAGTAAAAATGTAATTTCATGTCAACATGTCATGTCTGAAATAAGAAAATGTAGTATAAAGGTTAAAAATCAGTCTTGCCTTAGGGGTGTTGGTCCTTTGTAGCTGGATGTAAGAATCACTTGGAGATGAGTATTCCCTGTAGAGCTGTAGGTGTTCTTGTGTATCTTCATACTGGGCCTAAAACAGATTTTAAAAAATCAATTTAAAAGGTTTATAGCCTCAAATATACAATAAAACCCATTCAAAAGATTAAAAAAACACAGTCAGGTAGCAGGCCAAGATTTTCATTTGTGGATTTCAGTGCTGATAAAGTAAGGTGACCACATTCCTGAAATGAAAACCATGGATATTTGCAAGTCATCAGTCAACATATCATTAAAATATCCAGTGTTTTTATCTATGATACAAAAAGGGGGAACATTTTCATGTATTTTGTAGAGTTAATGATAGCCTACATTCTAGTAAATTGTATGTCTATACAAATCAGCCTATGTGTCACATGGTAGTATGAGCCATTTCCTATAACCTCACCCCTGTTTAAGACGTTTGTACTGATGCATTTGCTAGTTTCTGATGGGATTTTACACAACAGTATTCTCTAAAACTAGATGAGCATGCAGTAGAAGTGGTAGCTACAGACTGCAATGTTCTGTTGACCAAAACAAGCAGTTTGCTTTGCTGCAGCTCATTATGTGCCATCTCTACCAATCAGTAGAGGTATGCTAGGCTTAAAAACATCCATGAGTGGTCACTAGAAATGCAACATTTTCCTGTCTGAATGCAAACCAGCAATCTTTTGTAGCCAAACCACTCTGAATAAACTGGATCAAATGCTGACAAAACATTGGGAAATGTTACATTACGTGCCACTGCTTCAGGTCATATTCAGTGCTGTGTTACCTCTATTGTAAGTGAAGTCACATTTTCGGAAAGCTGAATCTTCAGAGGTATAACTCCATCAGCAGGAACAGGCAGACATAACTTCTCCACTGACGTGTTTCTAGAAGGGTTAGGGAAGGTGGAAGTCTTCAGGATGTTTGGCGCTGGATCAGAGATGTTTTGGGACTTAAAGTCTGCAAGGTATCCCCAGCCCAAATTCCATGGAATCAGAGACTGCTGACTGATGGTGACACACACAGTTCTGTTCTGGTCCTCATGAGTCAAGGGCTGTTTATTATAAGTGGACAGCTTAAGCTACAAGGGGAAGCACATATCAGATATTTAAACTAAAGTGGTTGGTTAAAAATTTTATCAACAATATTATTATCACTCAATTAATGATTACCTTAATTTATGGAACTTATTATCCTGAATAAAGGTTTGGGGTGTATTAGACAGTAAAAGAACAAAGCGGCAAGACCCTCTTGTTCAGCATTGGTCAGTATCTACTAACAATAGAGTACAAATTCTCCAGGTCTCAATCTGAGGATCTGTTGACTGGACAACCAGTCACACAAATTACAGGATTTTAATGACCTTCAGAGGTCTTGTAGAGTCTTGTTGTGTTGGAGCTGTAGAGGACCAACAGCATATTCTAATTAGTAATTAATTTATTTTATCTTAAATAATATAAAACAATACATTAATATTCATAGTTTTGGTACAGGGTGAATAACTTTAATACAAATGAAAATCTGGTGTTGAAATTTGTATTAAATAAACATCAGTCTGTGTGAAAAAGACTGACATATATGATTACAGCGCAGGTAGGGTGTTAATTTCTGATGACTAATATTTGAGGCTGTAGGAGTGGAGGCCGGCGCCTGACCAGCCATCTCCATCACTCACCTGCTGCTGCAGTGAGACATTAAAAGGTCCTCAGTTATCCAGGTCTACACAGGATGTTGGTTATTTCTCCCTAAGGATTGTGCAGTGATCCGAGTGTAATTTATCAGTACACAGTACACGAGGATGTGTTCATGGTGTGAATATACTGGATAACAAACTCTCCATGCAAGTCTTTTTCACACAGACTGAGGTATATTTCACACAAATTTCATCACCAGATCTTCATTAGTATTAAAGTTATTCACAAAGATTTGGGTAAAGGAGCAAACCAGACACCCTATTTGATCTATTTTAGTACCAAAATGTCATGGACGTTTCATATGTGCACTACCATGCCAATAGCCAAAGACAATGCTGCGTTGACAATGGTTCACCACTTCAATAATATTTAGACAGTGGCTCTGTTGACCAATGATTTATGGGTAGAAGTGGCTGATAAATATTGCAGTAGCAGATGAACTGTAAATGTACATCCACTATTCATAGTTCAAGTCAACCAGAGCTCATAAAGTGGACAAAATATGAAGCAGAACGTCATCAAGACTGACTAAATAACCTTGTTCAGCACTGACCTGGGCTGAAAAGTTGAAGGATGGTTTTATGGTGGGTAGGTAGTTCTGAAATTCCAGATTATATCTACTCATCACAATAGAAACTTGCACAGAGCTGTTGTACTCCACACCTATAGGGGGAAAAAATGGTAAATTGAAGAGCAAAGATTAATTGCTGAAATGTTTCTGTTACATGGCTCTCAGGATGGAGATCCCCCCAAATATGCCTCTTTAGGCAAAATAACATGAGAAAAGATACAAAATCTGAAACAAAACTGAAACTCTTGAGTCCATAGTGAGAAATATAGTAAACATGAGTGTTATCTGAGCAAAATGTGAGACTTTATTGAGATCTGTGCTAAAGACCTGAGATTACTGAGATTGTGGTCTCAGGAGAAGGCAGCAGATCTGAAGCTAAAATCTCATTTGAATGTCCATCATCTAAAGATATTGAATCATGGTTAGGAGAAACTATTGAGATATAAAAACACAGAGTCATGGTAAGCAGAAGCTAATGAGAAATAAACATATAGAGTTGAGGTAAGGAGAAGCTACGGAGATATAAAGATTTACCCGTCAAATAATCTGTGACCTGAGCATTAATGTTGATGTAGTCACCGGTATTGATTCCTCCGTAATATTGGTGCATATAGTTATCAGATTGATTCTGATGATACAGCTCAGAAACATCAAAGTATAAATCAGTCGTGCCATCAATCTGTGAGAGAAACAGACATTAGTTTTGTAAAGTATTACCAAATCAGTATTTGCAAGAAGAGATACAGATGTGAAGTACCTACCGGCATTTGATCTCCATAATGTGTTTCAACACCATTGGAGCCATGTACATACATTATAGTCAGTGTTCCTGTAACTGCTTTTCCATAAAAATATCTAAAATAAAAACAATCATGTCCATTTTGCCACATTTAGACATGAATTCAAATGAATTATAATGATATTGTACAAAGTAGTTTGGTGAACAGACTCACTGTGCGTTAACAGTGTACATCAGTTGGTCTTCAAAGTAAAGCACTTCAGGAGCTTCTACCACAATCTCAAATTTAGGAAGTACTGTAGTTTCCAAGAAATTTGCAACAAATATTAGATATTGCAAAACTATTCCTACCATTTAAACTCTATGAATATCAGTGGCATAACTAGAGGAACTGGGCCTATACTACCTATTACTGATAGCTATATAGAATGTACTATAACCTTTGTTTCCACACCGGTCTGGCCAGACACTGATGAAAGATTGACTACTGAAACTCCTGACTGCTGAGATCTCTGCATGTTGCAGTTTTCACTTGCCATAGACACCTATCTATAAAAGCTCTATCTTGGTCTCATCTGACCAAAGCACACGGTCCCAGTTAAAATCCCAGTACCACTTGGCAAACTCCACCCATTTATGCTTATGAATATAACTCAGAAAAGGCTTTCTCCATGCATGCCTCCCAAACAGCTTGTTGGCATGTAAATAGCACCTGATGGTTGTTTGGGAGACCTCGTAACCCCAAGATGCTACCATTTGATTCAATTCTCTTACAGTGAGCTTTGGAGAACGTTTTACTTCTCTTACTATCCTTCACACTGTGCGTGGTGGCAAGATAAACAAGCATCCTCTTCCAGTTTGTCACAGTTCCAGATGTTTTGAACTTTTTGATTATTGCTCTGACTGTAGATATCTGCAGGTGAGTGGCTATTTTCTTGTAGCCACTGCTTGATTTATGAAGGTTGACACACATCTGCTTTACTTGAATAGTGTGTTCTCTTGTCTTTCCCATGTGTAAGAGTGAGTAAGAGAAATAGGTCTCTGTGTAATGCCATATTTATACCCCAGGGAAACAGGAAGTGATGAATTACTTATTAAACCTATTATAAGCTACAGTAGAAATTACATAAATGGTTCAAATATATTTATTTCCAATAAATTGTTAAGAGTGCCATTTTATGGGAAATAATTAGTTATTAGTCAGGATTTTTTCTTTCTTTTTTACTTAAGTTGAAGGTTGTTTTTTTCTAAAAAATTGTCACAGTGAGATTATGCTTCTGCAATAAAATAAATCAATACATTTTAACACATTTTAACTAGGGGTGCCAATAATTATGGAGGGCGCTGTATATAGCGCTTACTTTTATAATATTTTCATGGCACTACTCTGTTCCCGAAAGCAGCTTGTGGTACTTTTAACTTTTAGATTAGGTTAGAACACATGAGAACTCAAAAAAGTATTCAAAAGCAAAGCCTTATAATAGTTCCACCTAAACCAAACTGCCATTAATGAGTAAAAAAATCAACTCTGTAAAAAAAGGCTGAAGCCACAATGGCATTAACTATGGCTGAACACTGTTCCATGCTGACATCTGATCACATTAAATTTGATATTAACATTAAACAATACAGAACAAAATAGATTTATGTAATGTAAACATTATGGTAGCAGCATTTGGGTTGTAAGCTGCAGATTTATAAAAGTTAAACCAGTCAGAGATGAAGGGGGGTGAGGTGGTGAGTGATGTATTAACAAGTCTGATGGCCTGTGGATAACTGTTTGTCAATCTTGTAGTCTTGGACTTCACACTCCTGTAGCGTCTGCCTGGAGGTGTGAAGAGTGAGTGCTGGGGGTGTGTGCTATCTTTGATAATGTTGTGGGACCTCTTGATTACTCTGGAGTGATAAATGTCCTGTAGTGATGTGAAGGCAGCTCCTGAGATGGACTGTGCAGTTTTGATGACATTGCTGGAGAGCTTTTCTATCCTGCGCAGTGCAGTTTCCATACCAGACCGTGATGGAGCTGGTAAGAACACTCTGGATCGTACTTCTGTAGAAGGTGCTGAGAATTTTGGATGGCATGCCAAACTTCCTCAGCCTTCTCAGAAAATACAGTCGCTGCTGGGACTTCCTGATGATGAGTTGTGTGTTGTGAGACCAGGTGAGATTCTCACTGATGTGGATGCCGAGGAACTTGAAGGTTTTCACCCTCTCCACTTCTGTCTCACCTATGTACAGCTGTGAGTTGCTCTTGCTTCCTCCTGGGGTCAATAACCATTTCTTTGGTCTTATCCGTATTCAGGGAAAGATTTTTGTCATGACACCAGACCACCAGATCAGCCACCTCCCTCCTGTATGCAGTCTTTTCCCCACCAGTAATCAGTCCAATAACTGGTGTCATCAGCAAACTTTATGATGCTTGTGTTGTTCTGGGAGGCTACACAATCATATGTGTAGAGCAGGGACGTGCGGTCAAGAGAGGCAGGTGAGGCTCCATCATGACAAGAAAAAAATGATAACATAAAATGAATATTAATATTTGTCCACTGATCTTTATGTGCCTAATTTCGAACATTTTTATAGACAAAATCGCTGAAATTGCATATTTTCTGTTCAAACACAAAGGTGAAACACGAGGTGCGGCAGCAACGAGCCGAGCCGAGCCTCTGAATGTGCAATCCATCACAAACTGGGTTGATACATGCAGTTGGCGCGTGCCTGTTGCCGTATCGCTGCATGTCGCCAATATAATGTTTGCATATACGTTTATATACCCTGATTTTCTACAGTCTGGCTAATGTCTTTAACCATTTATGGTTAATGTTTGTTTATTATATTTATTTATGTATTTATTATAAAACAATGTTTGTTAGTGACATATTTAATTATGCTGATGGGACATAAAACCGCAGTTAAAAGGCACAGGATGAGGCAGGGCAGTACTCTGCCGCACTGAAGTGAGCCAAAGGGTGCTTGTTGCTGCTGTCCTTTTACGCAGAGGCGAGTGAGAGTCAAGTGCACGGAGGGTGCAGAGCAAATGCCGCTTTCTCTCGCTGCTGTGATTGTAACGTTTTTTCTTATCTTTACGTACCTTTAATACGTACCTTACGTGTGTGAGAGTGAGTGTGTGTGTGTGAAGAACGCTGATGAGATACAAAATAACCAGTAGCCAATTGAATAAGCTGCCCTTTTGGGTTTATATATTTGTAAATCAGACTCTAAAGGAGTCAGTGCCTCACCAACCATGAACCTCACCGCACGTCATTGGTGTAGAGCGTGTACAGAAGGGGGCTCAACACACAGCCGTGATGAACCCCTGTGCTCACTGTTTTTGTGCTGGATGTTTGGCTGCCAACTCTGACTGACTGGGGTCTGTTCATTAGAAAGTCCAGCACCTAATTGCAGAGGGCGGGTGTCAGTACAAGGGTGATGAGCTTTTCTGTCAGTTTGTCTGGGATAACCGTGTTGAATGTGGAACTACACCGCGTTCCAAATTATTATGCAAATGATATTTTTCCCTGATTTTCCTAAATGGTCGATGCAAATGAGCCAGTATAATAAAAGTCTTCACCTGTTAGAGTATACATTTAATTTTATTGAACAAACCTCCCAATGATAACAGTATATTCTTCAAAAAATAAAAAAGTTCAAAATGCACTGTTCCAAATTATTATGCACAGCAGAGTTTCAAAACATTTTATAGGTTGTAAAGAACTGAAAATTGTCATTTGTTGAATTTGCAGCATTAGGAGGTCACATTTACTGAAATCAAAATCTATTTCAATCAAAAACATCCTAACAGGCCAAGTTACATGTTAACATAGGAACCCTTCTTTGACATCACCTTCACAATTCTTGCATCCATTGAACTTGAGTTTTTGTAGAGTTTCTGCTTGAATTTCTTTGCATGATGTCAGAATAGCCTCCCAGAGCTGCTGTTTTGATGTGAACTGCCTCCCACCCTCATAGATCTTTTGCTTGATGATACTCCAAAGGTTCTCTATAGGGTTGAAGTCAGGGGAAGATGGTGGCCACACCATGAGTTTCTCTCCTTTTATGCCCATAGCAGCCAATGACACAGATGTATTCTTTGCAGCATGAGATGATGCATTGTCATGCATGAAGATGATTTTGCTCCGGAAGGCACGGTTCTTCTTTTGTACCATGGAAGAAAGTGGTCAGTCAGAAACTCTATATACTTTGCCGAGGTAATTTTCATTCAGAGCATAGAACTGATTCAGCTCATCAGGTAGTGTAGGGTGGCTGGTTGTGACCACCCTGCTTTTCTGTTGGTGGTTGGTGATATGCTGCAGTCCTTGCCACATGAGTCGGGAGTCTGTTGTGGTTTAGTAGCCCTTCAGCTTCAGCCTGTACTGTTTCTTGGCCTCTCTGATGAATCTACGTGATCATATCTGGACCTTTTGTAGTCTTCAGTACTGCCAGAGAGAAATGCAGTATGTCAGGCACGTAGCATGGACCAGACTTCATCATTTATCCAAGGTTTCTGATTAGGGAACTTTAAGAAGCGTTTTGTGGGGACAATGGTTTCAATGCAGTTATTGATGTAACCTGTTACCCCAGAAGCATAGTCCTCTAAGTCAACAGAACCATCCTCTTTCACAACAGCAGTTCTGAACACAGTAATCTAGTGCTTCAGGACTGCTTTGACAGAACAAACTCTCTGGAGCTGCTTGCTTGAGGAGTTGTCTATATGCTGGGTAGAGGAACACAGAGATGTGGTCGGACTGTCTGAAGTGCGGCCGAGGCACAGCTCTACAGCCTGCCTTCACGTTGCTGTAGACTTGGTTGAGTATGTTCCTCTCCCTTGTCGGAAAGCTCATGTGCTGATAATACTTGGGCAGGACAATCCTCAGGTTACAGTGGTTGAAATTGCCAGCCACAATGAACATGGCGTCTGGGTGTGCTGTCTCGTTTGTTGATGGTATCATGCATCAGCCCCAACGCTATGGCCGAGTTCGCGCGTGGCGAGATGAAAATAGCCAGAAAAAACAAAGCGCTAAACTCACTTGGCAAATAGTGTGGTCTACACCTCACCATCAGCAATTCTAAGTCCGCTGAACAGTGTTTCTCAACAGTCTTTACATCTGAGCTCCACTGTTTATTTACGAGGACACAGACACCGTGGCCTTTGTTCTTACCTGACGCTGCCATGTGGTCTGCATGGTGAACGGAGTGCATTTCCATGTGGATCACTGATTCCGGTGTGCTGTTCCGAGAGCCAGGTTTCCGTGAAAATGAAAATGAAAACACAGCACTCTTTGATCTCTCGCTGAGTTGTTATTCTGGTGCTCAGCTCATCCAGCTTGTTTTCGAGGGAGCGAACGTTAGCTAGCAGCCTGCTAGGTAGCGGTGGTCTCATAGCCCTAGCCTTTGTGTTCATAATGTCTCTTAACATTATACTCCATTACAGCGATTGTTTCCTGACTAATTAAACACACACTTCCCTCTAAACTCAGTGAAAATGTATTCATTTTCCAACCTGCCTGAAATCTTCTGCATTCTGTCTTTTTGTCATTCTTTTGTAGCTGCCATGTCTATCCAAAAGCTCAGGAACAGTAGTGTAGCTGTAATGTCATTAACATTTTGCATTAATGGGGAAAAGGATATGTAGAGTGTTTTAGATTGTTTTACATGATAGTGACACCCAGTGTTCAAACTGGGAAACTCTTTTTTACAATCTGTTTAATAGTGGTATTATTCATTTATTTATTATCATCTCTAAAATACCTCACAGGCCATTCAAAAAATGATAATGGGCTGCAAATGGCCTGCAGGCTGGTCTTTGGACATGACTGTACTAGAGGAACCAGGAGTGAGAATCTATTTGAAGGCACTTAATAATAAGCTAACCACATGTTATAGTCATTGGGGTCATTTAAAGTATCCATGTTATGCCACTGATTAATACTGTATATTAAAAACCTGTTAAGCTTACCATAATAACTGACATTAAATGATTGTTCCTGGGTCACTTTCTGCAAATGAGAAGAACAGATTTAGACTTTCTGTGATTTATTATTGTGTTAAATGGAAATGTACTTGCCCATGCAATTAATTAAAAAATTGGAATATTGTAAAAAGTTTCATTTTTGTTCATAATTTAATTCAAAAGGAAAACTGCAATATGTTATATTCATGTAAGTGACATATTTCAAACCTTTATAATACATGCATATAGCTCAAATTATTACAATATTTAATTTAGAGTAAATTACTATTCAGATAGTATAAATACCAAGTATCACTCAAGCTACAACCGCTTCATTTCTAACACCAGTCCACTCCTGAACGAGAGACATTGTCAGAAGTGTCTACCTGGGAGAAACAGAAAAAGAACTGAAAAGTCCTATTTTCAGAAGAAAGTCAATTTTGTATTTAATTTTGAAATCAAGGTTCTAGAGTCTGGAAGAAAAGTGGAGAGACACATAATTCAAGGTGTCTGAAAACCAGTATGATGTTTCTGCAGTCTGTGATGGTTTGTGCTGACATGTCATCTGCTGGTGTTGGTCTGCTGTGTTTTATGAAGTCCAGAGTTAGTGCAGTCGTCTACCAGGAGTTTACATAGCGCTTAATTTTTCCATCTGCTGAAAAGTGTTATGGAGATGCTGATTTCCTTTTCCAGCAGGACTTAGCTGACCATATTACTGTACTTAATTGGCCAGCAAACTCATGAGCTATAAGCCGCAGTGATCAATATTAAAACAAAAAGGCTTGAAATCCATCACTTTACATGTAATGACTATAAAATATATTTGAACTTTTTTTTCCCTCAATATTCTAATTTTTCAATGTTTGACTGTACATGCTGGTCTAGTGACCAACTGTCAAACTAAATGACCCCAGTGGGCAAAACAGCAAAGCTTTGAAATTATTAATGAAGGGGTGTACCTGGGCTGGAGAACCGGACGTTCTGGTATACTCACATTGACTGAAGCCTCAATCTTCCACTGCCCAAGTGGAGGGTTCTGAGAAAGCTGGAACACTCTAGCTGCCATGCCAAGGACAGTGTCCACTGCCAACCACTGATAGACAATATTCTGCCTAGGATCCTGCCCCATGCACACAATGGAATAAAACTGGTCAAATGGATCTGCTGACACAGACCTTTCTTCTCAAATGCACCTTTCTACAACTGAATTTTCATCAAGTCTACACATATTATACTTTAGTGCTTTCAGTCTGCATTATATACATACAGCAATCAGCTACAACATTAATGCCACTCAAGCTGATCACGGCAAATGTAAAAATCTGGGATATATTTGATGGTAACCAAACAGCTGGTTGTAGTAGACAATGTGTTGGATGCTGGAGTAATACACTAGTAATAATGTAATGAATACTCTCTAAAAACAGAATTGTTCAGGTTATGGTCTTCTTTGTGATTCTTTCTGGATGTGAAACTGGACTATAAAACAAAAAGGATGGGAGAAGCATTGTTGTTGATGACCTTTGAAAGCATACTGGACAGCAAAAACCAAATGGATGTTTAAGATCTTTACATCTCACTGATTAGAAAATCCCTTATTCTGGACACATGATGGAAAATTCACTGGATACAGTCAACATCTCTAAAAAGACAAGGCGTGACAAGGCTTCCTAGTCAGTAGTGGCAAGTGTGCACCAACAGTGGTATCCTATTCTAGAGATTTCAATGTGGGGGAAGTCCAGTTTGTGGTGGCTTCACATCAGCTTACATGACTTAAAATAATATACTGCTAATTTCTTGTTGTTAGATACAACAGACCATCTTCAGGGTCTTTTAGAGCCCCACCCAGTGGGCTGAGGCTGTTTTGGTGGCAAAAGGAGGACCAATATCATATTATCCATAATAGCTCTAATGTTATGGTTGATGGTATAGTTAAATGAGAGCTTAGATGTCATTGCTGTCCATTTTTTTAATGTTTGCATCATTTGGAAATATCAGCCTGAGTTGTGTGAATATTTCATGATGAATGAGCCAATAGATAAATCTTTTTACATTGACTTCCATTAAAAGATAAAAAAAGGTTTATCATTCTCCTGCAAACATTCAGTTTTGTTCTAACAGCAATAACAATAATTTAGGTTCTTCAGGCTCCTCGGAAACATATACTACTTACAAACACAAATATGGACTGAAGTCTAAGTCAAGCACATTAAGGCAACATAGCAGCCTCTGGATGGGTTAGTACTGACCATAATGACGATGTCTATCTGTTTGTTACACGGCCTGCTGTCCGGTGTTATGATCACTGCTCGTATTTTCACAGCTTGGCCTGGTTTGTAGTTAGGTTTGTCAGTTTGGAGTAAAATAGCGATGCTCTTGGGGTTGTACTGCAACATGGTGGAATTGCTGAAGACTAGAGTTCCCTTGACGTAACCTTTGACAAGCAGCTGATAGGGGACTGAGGAACTCAGGATATCATCGGGAATCTGGACACAGTGAGAGAAAAGGAGAGAATTAGAGCTATCATTAATTATATTAGTCAGGTCAATCATTCAATCAAATACAACATTAAAACCCCCAAATGAACAATATCTCATAACATTGCTGCATGTGAAGGTCTGGGATATATGAGTCTAACATGATCCACATTAGTTATATTATAACTTCTGTTGGCTGCTATATTGTATTAACACTTTCTATACTAGGTCTCTGACTCTATAATAACTGCTGTGCTGGTTTGAATGTGTTATGTCAGTTCATTTATGACTGCAGTGCAACAAAAATGGTTGCCACCCTTATGTGCCTGAAGAAGAGCAACATGAAATGATTGGTTGCAGATGCGTTTGGACATCTTCAAACAAACTGTGGACCAATAATGTAAAGAAGGTGATAGTTTCTTAAGAAAAATCATTAATGTGACAAGACATGGATTCATTGCTACAAGTCTGAGAGTAAACAGCAAAGTATGGAATAGAAACATCCTCAATCACCAACTTAGATAAAGTCCAAAAGTTAAACATCAGCTGGAAAATTGATGCTGACAGTAAAAGAACATTTGACATTTAGTGACAATGTGTTGGATGATGGAGATAAATATGAAACTATGCAAACCTTTATCACTTTGGGAAGGTCCATATGTGGACATACAACTGGCTTGAAGCAAGGCCTGTGGGTTGCTCCTGGTTAACACCGGCCAGTACCTATCAACAGTGGCCTCCAAACTTCACAGATCTCAAAGTGAACATCTATGGGAAGTGCTCGAACATCAAATCTGACCAATGACAGCTCTATTACAACTTACAAGACTTAAATGATCTACTGCTAATGTCTTGGTGGCAGTACAGGACACCTTAAGAGGTATTAAAGTCCATGACTCAGTCTTGATCAGTTTTGGTAGAAGCCATAGCCTAAAATTTACAGAAGCAGGCTTGAGATTGAAGGGTCACCTCTGAACAATAGGACTCGAATAAAGTGAACTTGAGCAAGGCACCTACTGTAATCCTCAACTGCTCCCCAGGTGCCACGGATAGGGCTGCCCATCGCTCCAGGTGAGTATGCGTACTGCTACCTAGTGTGTGTAAGTGTGTTTTACTACATGGGATGTCATGTATAAGCACACTGGTCAGTAAGTCACTTTCACAAGGAGGACAAGCAGCATATTAGCCCCAATAGCAGATTTGATTTAATGTTACAGTTGATCAGTATATATTTAGATTTTATATTAGTTGAGGTGTAAGAATATATTGATACAAGTGAGTATTACAAGACTATGTTTTGTGATATTGTATTAATTTTCAATTAATAGCTTAGATATAAAGATTAGTGGCAGACTGATTCAATGTGTGATGTGTTTAAACTCCCAAACACTAGAAGGCAGTGTTGTAATATCTTCAGCCATTAGACTCTTCCACTCCAACATAAACAAGCAATGTAAACACGCACCGCTGATTTTTTTAGGATGAAAAAAAACCCCTAAAAGTATCATTTTGCTTACAGTACCAGAATATATTGTATCATAACTCCTGTATCATGCTACATATCTTATTGACAGACCAATACATAGCTCTGTGTTAGTAAATCAGCAAATAAATAAAAACAGTGCACTAAAATTGGCAGAAATTGTAAAGTTCTCAATATCATGAATGTACCAGGAGGTCAAAGACTGCAAATAGACCTGTTTTTACTTCTTTGTAGCACCTAAAAACCTCTAAAACAACAATTCTTAATACAAAAAATATACCAAACCACCAAAAAATATACTCACAGCAGGAAGAACTTGCACTCCTGTTGAGCCTTTGAAAAAAAATGTGATATGAAATGTCCATGTGAATGCTCAGCTCTATTGGAAATGTCATAAATATGGATATTTCTACTGTAAGAATGGTAGCCATTTATAACACAGAATGCTTTTTGAGCTCCCAGTAATTTACAGTGTAATTTCCCAGAACTCACAGTGTTACTTCTCCATATGAGTCAGTACTTATGATGACTCCTACTGGTATTTAAACAAAGATACAGCATAAAAGATAATAGTATAATGTCATAAATCACACTGACTAATTTGTGAGACCTTAACTAAGATTTGGATTGGTTTGAGAGAAGTTTTTGTGATGTAGTTTTACAGAAACAGCGGCATTATTTTAATTGACTATTAGGTTCTACTGTTTGTTGCAGAATGCCTCGACGAGAAAAAGACTGACTAAAACTTTTAATCCTGACCACCTTACACTTAACAATTGACTCGACTCTAACAAGACTCTCATGATTTATTCTGACTTTGGAAATTTGTCAGCGACAGTACAATCGTTTGAAAGTCATTAGGTGTAAGGTAGGCCTAAGTCAGTCTATTTCTTGTCGAGGCGTTCCGATAAAATGAAACATATTTAATATTATCATAAGCCTTAAGACTTGGCTCATGCAAATAGTGACATGAACACTGTCGTCATCTGATAGGAGAGCTTCAGGAAGTTGCAAGGCAAGTACATGAATGACTGGTGGGTAAAGAAATTGGACATGGAGGAGAGTCCGGCGAGAGCTCAGAAACTACGGTTCTCCTGGACTGTAGAAAAGGAGGATAAACTGGAGTGTCTATGACATGTCTTACCATTTATTCCACGACAAAGAGGAAAAGGAAAAAAGTGGACAAATTGCTGAAGCCCTCAAAATCCCAGGTGAGTGTTATGTTAAAGCTAACTAGCTAGCTAAACACTCCTGATTGGGACTACTTAACAATAGTTGTAGTGTTTACAATTAACCTACTGATGAACTGTGCGTTTCAGCTGAAGATTGCTAGCTTCAATCATATAAATCTGGTGTGTGTTTGTGTGTGGGAGGGGGTTAAATTTGTCACAAGACAATACAGTTCATATTTGTTATTCTAATCTATTTGAAAACACTGTAATGCTAACTGGAACCATTTTTGGTGAGAGCAGCCTTGTTGTGAGTATCTCTTCAGCCACTGCACTTACATATGTAGATTCACTCTATAAACCGCAGGTCCTTCCTTCATTGAGCTGTTAAACTGTATAACAGATGCTGCTCTCATTAGACTGTAGTCTAAAATGTCTTACTATGTGCAATATAACTGTTTACTTATTACAGTTCTAGTGCTGTACTGTGTGCAGTATCTAAATTCACCATGTGTGGCATAATCTGTTTACCAACACTATGTGCAATTTTACCATGTATCTACTATGTATTTGCTATTTATTTACTGTCAACCTTTGCAATTTCACTGGTCACTGCTTACCTCAAGATATACGGGAACAATGCTTCCTCCGATCTTAGTAGATTTTATAGATATTTATAAACATTTTGTATTTTATGTATATTTCCTGACACTTCTTCTGTTCTGTCCTCTGAGCTGCTGTAACATTTCAAATTTTCCTGCTTTGAGATTAATAAAGCAGATATATGAAATCTTAAAAGTTATTGTTTTCCCCAACAGCTTGAAGAAAATGAGGAGCATGCAGACACACAGGACCAGGAAACCATGGATGGGAATCATAGTGATTAAGTGTTGACAGTATTTTGAGTACTGGTAGCACTTTACTATGTAATGCAAGTTACTAGATTTAAGGTTATTTTATTTTGCATTATGTTGTCTTATTGTTATTTTTGATACAAAGAAAAGTTTAATAAACACATTTTGCAATAATTATGCTCTTTATTGCATTAATTCTACGTCAAACAAAAGCAGATGGGAAATAATATCAAAAGGCATCTAGTTGCTGTCTTCAAAATAGTGACCCTGCAAGATGTTTAGACGTGAGAAGGTGTCAGACTTTAGTCTATTAAAAGTATTTTCAGAGTCTTTTCAAAGTTTTCTAGTGTATGGTTGCCTTTAGTTTACTCTGTGTAGTTTTTGTAGAATATGTGTTTAGTCTTGTGTAGAGTCTTTGTTGAGTCTTTGTTGAGTCTGTCTGGAGTCTGTCTGGAGTGTTTGTGGAGTATGTGTGGAGTCTTTACTGAGTATGTTTGAAGTCTTGGTTGAGTCTTTGTGGAGTCTGTGGGGAGTCTTTGTGATGTATGTGTGGAATCTTTATGGAGTCTGTGTGGAGTCTGTGGAGCCTTTAAGTGTTTGTGGAGTGTTTGTGGAGTCGGTGTGAAGTCTTTGTTGAGTATGTGTGGAGTCTTGGTTGATTCTTTGTGGAATCTGTGTGGAGTCTGTATGGAGTGTTTCTGGAGTATGTGGGAAGTCTTGGTTGAGTCTTTGTAAAGTCTGTATGGAGTCTTTGTTGAGTATGCATGGTCTTGGTTGAGTCATTGTGGAGTCTGTGTGAAGTGTTTGAGGAGTCTTTGTTAATTATGTGTGAAGTCTTGGTTGAGTCTTTGTGGAGTCTGTGTGCAGTCTTTGTTGAGTATGTGTGGAGTATTTGTGGAGTCTGTTGAGTCTGTGTGAAGTCTTTGTGATGTCTGTGTGGAGTATATGTGGAATCTTTTGAGTCTGTGTGAAGTCTTTGTGATGTCTGTGTGGAGTCTGTGGAGTTTGTGTGAACTCTTTGTTATGTCTCTGTGGAGTCTTTGTTGACTCTTTGTTGTGGAATCTTTATGGAGTCTGTGTGGAGTCTGTGGAGTCTTTGTTAAGTATATATGGTCTTGGATGAGTCATTGTTGAGTCTGTGTGAAGTGTTTGTGGAGTCTTTGTTAAGTATGTGTGAAGTCTTGGTTGAGTCTTTGTGGAGTCTTTGTGATGTCTGTGTGGACTCTGTGGAGTCTGTGTGAAGTCTTTGTTATGTCTCTGTGGAGTCTTTTTTGAGTATGTATGGAGTCTTGGTTCAGTTTTTGTGGAGTCTGTGTAGAGTGTTTGTGGAGTCTTTGATTAAGATTAAGATTTCTGGAGTCTGTAGAGTCTAGAACTCAATAGCCACCTGAAATAACCTAGCTGTTACTGTAAACACACACACACACACACACACACACACACACACACACACACACGTTTACATATTAATTTAGGTTTCACAGACTATTCAGTATGATTTAAAACACAGTACTGTTTTCTTCTTCTACTGTATTATTTGTATCAGTGGTGGAAGAAAGGGAAAGCATGCACCCAAACACATTTACACATTTTGCTTCTTGATTTCAGAAGACATCTGTGCCAAGGTGACTATTTCTAACGAAACACTTGCACTTTATAGTCACATAAAATGTCCCAGTGTTTCTGTAAAAACACATCACTAAAACGTCTCTGAAGCCAGATCCAGATCTTAGTTAAGGTCTCACAGATTAGTCAGTGTGATTTAGGACTTAATACTGTTTCCTTCTGCTGTATCTACATTTAAGTACAAGTAGGAAGCGGTAAGTATTTCATATGTTCATCACAACTCCATTTGTAAACAAAGGAAACTAATTCTTGACTACACATATTATTGGCAGTATATCCTCGGTTTTCACAGTAAGGTTGGGAAAAGTGGTATAAAGAGAATTGTGTTGATCACATCATATTCACATATTTTCCCATTTATCTCAGTTGTATTCAGACAGCCAAAACATGTCCGAAGTCCAGTATTTCTAACAAAACTACAATGTAATAGTGACCTAAAATTTTCTGTAAAAATCCATCACAAAAAGTGCATCCAACTCTTAGTTAAGGGCTCACAGACTAGTCAGTGTGATTTGGGACATATTAATTTTAGTTTCATTTAGCTTTCATTTAGTATTTTATATATACTGATTCATATGGGGGAGTTAGATGGTAAATTCTGGGAAATTACACTATAAATTACAGATAGTTACACTCTACATCTGGAGTGTAACTGTATTATAAAGTGTTTAATAAGACCTAAAGCAACTTACCTCCATTGATGATATTCTGAACCTGGATGCTGGTGTTGCTATGAATAATCCCAGAAACAACTAAAACTGGAGCATCTCTGAGGTTAGTGACTGAAACTGTTGTTGGAATCCCAGGACGTATGGTTTTGGAGACTGAGATCAGGTATGATGGCCTAGAAGAAAGTCACAATGAGGTTTAAAAGTAGGCTGTAGACACAGAACTGAGGCTGCCAGTCAAGAGAAATAAACCAATGCCCTTCCGATTTGAACAAACCAGACCAACGCATCTCAATACCTTGATATATTTTGGGCTCCACCAATAACTGTGAGAAATCCAAACACCAGGAAAATGTGAAGCTGCTCCATCTGCAAGTCCTGAGCTCATGTGAAATTCTGAAGTGATGAAACTAGGCAACCTTGTCTACCTGATATTAGACCCTACCTGGGAATCCCCAAGGGAGAATCTTTCCAAAGAACCATTCAGACAAATGTTGGCAGAACGATCATTAACTTCTTAAACCCGGAGCACAAAGAAGAGGGATTAGGCAAGGAAACAAGAACCGGGAATATGAGAAGACAAGTGGCTAGAGTAGCCTGAAGCTCTGCTGTGTCTGCTCCACTTGTACCACACTAACACGCCACCACCATGTCAGTGTCACTGCAGTGCTGAGAATGATCCAACACACAAATAATACCTGCTCTGTGTGGGGTCCTGATAATTGAAGAACAGGGTGAACAAAGCATACAAAGGAATAGACTACAGTCTGTAATTGTACAGTCTGTAAGTGCAACTGTGTGGTCAGTGGAGCTAAGATGGAAAATTAGTGTAGATACAAGGTACTTAATGAAGTGGCCAGTGAGTGTATAATAAAACGTAAAAAAAATAATGCTGGACATATAGCATAGAATCTAGACCAAAAATTGACCTACCATTTGTGGACTGTGTTTAAAATTTGCATGCAGTGTTTGGCCTGGATGTGTCCTAATCATTTGGTACAGAATCAAACCCAAGCTGGGATGTTGCTATTTGTGTATGAAATACATGTAAAAGAGGCCATCAAATTAGCAAAAAAATATTTTATGCACACACTTTTAGTAGTGAACACAAAACACTGAGGCACTTTTTTATTATTTTGTCAGATAAATATTTTTCCCGGCTGCACAGCACTGAATGGATTTTATGTGTGTTCATCATACAATTCAGATTTGTGCCACAAGGGGTGCCCTTCAGCAGAAATGCAACTCGATGCTCAGGGGCAGAAGGCAATCAATATAACACTGTTCATTTGAAGCACAATATTTAAATAGCAACTATACAATACACTAAAATGAACTACTGCCTTAGAAAGAAGAGAGCTTCTACTTTCAGATGTATACTTCCATTTGTGTATACGTTTAAAAATAAGAATGTTATGCTTGTTTGAATGTGCACAATGTGAAAGGAAAGTACTTTTTAACTAGAAAGGAAAAGTTTGTGAATGAACTTTAAATTGGCGTGAAAAAGCCAGCTAAATACATTGTAATATTAAACGTTGTAAATAACGGCTGATTATCATTAATGACTTAACTGGGTTGATCAAGTAATGAGTTTTTGGAAGGCCATAGATGATTAAAGTCATTAAAAGTTGGTAATGTGGATTTAAAGCTTAATATGTTATGTTAATGTCACCTGATGTCTGTGAAGTGGGTTAAAGCTGTTTGAATACTGTGGTGGAGATTTAGCAAAGTGGTTGCTAAGGTGATGTTAGGCAGTTGCTATGATATTTCAGATGGTTACTATGGTATTTAATGTGGTTGCTAAGGTATTTCTTGGTGGTTGCAATGTATTTCAGGTGGTTGCTATGGTACCCAAGTTGGTTGCTAAGGTGTTGCAGTTGGTGTTTTTAGCAAAAAAAAAAAACTCTAGAGGTTTGAAATGCTGAGACAAAAGTTTATATTGCTGGATTCCAATGGGACCGAAAATCAATGTTTGAACTATAATTTTC
>BRDA01034747.1:0-22349 GCA_036984385.1 Crenuchus spilurus | reverse complement strand
GTAACAACAAATTCCCTATGCACACATTTTGGAGGGAAAATGAAAAGCAGTGCTCAATTTGGACATTTAGTGATGTAGTCTCTTAGGGGTGTACTCCCCTCCTTTATTTGTGGTTTAGACATTAATGGCTATATATATTGAGTTATTTTGATGGAAGAATACATTTACACTGTTATATAAGCTGCACTCAGACTACATTTTATTGTGTCATTTTGTCAGCGTTGTCCCATGAAAATATATACTTAAATATCTGCAGAAATGTGAGAAGTGTACTCACTTTTGTGATACACTGTATATATACACACACACACACATACATACATATATACATACAGTATATATATATATATTACTCCACATCCTATCATGGTATAAGAACAAAACTGTATACATGTCTTTATATAAGACTGGCAGCTTACTGATTGACTGACATTAATTATGTGAATGCAAATGAAATCTGTCTGGGTTGTAGATTAAGAAAACACAGCGTCTTGTGTTATTCTCATGTTTCAGAGCTAATGCCAGCCGAATGCCATGACTAACATATTTCATCGTTATTTCTGGCATCTCTGTGGAATCCATCACAGGATTTCCAGTGTGTATACCATAGTTAAGACAACACACATCAGAGTCCATTACAAATTATATTTGCTTATGCATTCTCTCAATACCTCTGTATGACCTGTAATATCCAGATATCATCACTTTGGTATCACCACAGGTTCATGAAGTGTCTAAAACACTTTCACCCACAAACATTACATAAATGTATGTTAATTATTCAGTGATACAATTACTATATACCGTAGAGTTTAGCTCCAAACTTACTGCTCCAAATAATGAAGACCTTCAATAATATCAGAGTCAAGGATGTATTTCCCGAATGACACTGAAAAGGGTGCAATGAATTATTAACCCTCTAGAGTGTGAGGGTATTTTAGACACTGTGATGTAGTCTGATATGACAAATTACACCTAAAATCTAAACATCTAAAATACATTTTTCCAAACTGTTACACAGGCTTTGGTTCATCACAAACTCAGCAACAACCATGTCAAAACAGTAAGAGTGTCATAAATCTATATTTTGATTAAATGTGACCCTGCCAGGGAAAACCAGGCCAAAGTCACTGGGCAACTTATTGAGATATCGTGTCAATATTGTGTCACTTACATTCGTGACAAAACTTAGCCACTTATTATTGTTGTAAATTAATGATAAGAGTCTCAGATATATATCTTAGTACATATTTTGATAAAAAACAAAACCTAAATTCACAAAAAAATTGTGAATTTCAAAACAAATTCAAAACAAACAAACAAAAAAAAGAATGACTTTGACCTGGTTTTCCGGGGTCACAAATCTGCTCTAAACTTTCCAAAAACCTATTTTCAGATGTGCTGATATATTGTCAAAAAACACTTTAAACAAGCTCAGAACTGAATACACAGAGGTGTTGGCTACACACTGGTCATTACAGTTTTTAGAAATTGTATGTGGTTTTATTTCTAAAGCTTAACAAATGTGAGGTGACACTTTGTTTTCTTCAGCCACCAACCCTACACTGAATATTTATGAGATATGTGTGAACAATCAGGTGAGAGGTCTTTATTCACTTCTACATTCCAGAGATTCCAGGGTGCTAGAGCCCACCAATGAAATGTCCAGAATTACCATGTCATTATCATATGTATGACAAAGTGTATTTTTGGCAGGAAAGTATCCGCAGCTGTCTGACTCGCTCAGACAGTGTCTCTGCTTATTTAAGCTCCTCAAGAATCTAAAAATGTATTTCAATTCAGGCTCAATATATTTGAAAAGTAGACCCTTTAAGGTTTTTGGAGTATGTTTAGATTTGTTTCTAGGATAAAATCTCACCAAGTTATATACGTGTTTTTGTGGAATTCTGGTTTTGTTCCCACAGGAGGGTCGACCAACTCCAAAGGGTTAAACTAACTAACATCAACTGTCTCCCGAAGCTGTCATGCCTTGATGGTACCACAGTAGTCTGAATCACAATGGTGTGAACCACAATATTCTGAACTACACCATTTGTAGATGTGTTTGGTCTCACTTTCAAAGTGAGAAACTTGTAAACTTTCTCAGACATTTTCTCAATTTATACAGACATTCAACATTGAGTCTTAGTTGCTCAATAGGGGTTGCTTTAACATGCCGTAGACACATTTCTGCATAAAATGTCAGACATTTGCTGATAAAGTTTTAAAACAACTACACATGTTACAAGCTGTCACTAAGACCATTATCAAAAGCTGAAATGACTTTGGAGCTGCTGGAAGCCAAACCTCTGTCAGTCAGTCAACAGCCTGGTCTACTGGAGTGGGAGGGGCTCCATCTAATCCTCCTGAATCACCCAGGGTCCCATCGCAGGCGTCTCTTTGAGAGGCATTTAGTTTATTAGAAAAGTTGGTTACCTTGGGAAATCATGATCAAAGCTGAAAGAGCAATTAAGCAATACTAGGCTGTAATGAGATTTGATTTGGCTTCTCACTATGATCCGTTTGAACCAGCTGCAGCGCGTGGGGCTCTCTCAGATGAATACTGATTCGTACATTAGCGCTCATATAGTCCCAAACATGAATCAATATTAGAGAAAAGGAAGGGGGAAAAATAAAAATAAAAATGTATGCTGGGATTTGGCATCATAAATAAGAGCGTAATAAAGAAATGCAGTTATGGAGTCATTGTTTTGGGCAATATTGAACTTGTCCGATTATGAGAAACATCAAAAAAACTATGGAGGTCATTTTTACTGTGCATGATAGCTAAAACAGTTGTAAACATACATTATTATATTACAAAACACATTTTATGATCATTTGAAATGTTCATTTGCAAAAATGTATCAACACCTGTTTATTTCATGTAGTTAGAATACAGTGGACTGTTAAGAGCTTAAGCAAGGGGTTTGTGCATTTACTCAATTTTCATTCACAAGTCTTGTTGACATTCCACATGGCTGCTTCTACTGTTTTCAGTCATGAAATATAAACTACGTGTCCAAATGTTTGTGGACACCTCTTCTAATGAATGCATTCAGGTATTTTAAGTTGACACAGATGTACAAACACTCGCAGTCCTGTAGAGAAGTACTGCCAATAGAATGGGACTCAACAAGAACCTAGTGGCATCATTCCTAAATGCCAGGTGGGCTACAGGAGTATTAAGCCCCCTACATTGAGCTGTGGAGCAGTGGAACTGTGATGTCTGCTCCATCCAATACTTTTGGGATGAATTGGGGATGATGTGGGGTAGAAAGCCTTCCCTGGACAGTAGAGATAGTTACACCAAACAAACGCAAAATAGTCTTTTTTTTAACATCTAATACTTTTGTCCATTATTATAATACAGCATCACAACTATGTCTTTGATCCCTTAAGGATGGTGAATGTACTCAATTTGGTCTGGAAGACAGTGAAGCCCAGCAATTGCCTCCTTGGCCGTGGAATAAACAGGTAGGATGGACTGCCGGACACGTTTGTGTTGCAGAAATAGCCCAACCAGGTGGGGGACGCCCACTGCTGAGTGGAGCTTCAGAAATAGCTTGGAAACTTCCGTAATCTCCTGTGCTGGATTCCAATCGTGGGCCCCTGGGCGAGCCAGGGCATCATTCTTATTCTTAGCAAGGGGAGGACAGCTGGGGGATATTGGTTGGGAGGGGATATCTGTGGAGGAGTTCAATGGCTAGTAGAATTCTCTGGCTGTCATCACCCCGCTGTTGTTTTGAGGAGTGAGAAGGGACCCAATGGGAGCAGAGCACTCTGAGATATTTATAGAGTGTCGGGCTTTAAAACGAGATTGATAACGAGAGTGAAAAACGAGACGCGATTTTCAGAAGAGCCTTGTGAACAATGTAATGGCAGGAGCGGATAATGAGCATGTTATGAAATGCTAGCCTTTTGGGGGATGGAGATGTTTACCATACCAAGATACCTGTGAAATCAATGGGTACATGTGTTGGCATATTGTTTTAATGTTGTTCTAGCTCTCAACAGCCATGATGAAGTCATATTGTTCCCAATACATGCTCCTTTTCCATCAGCCAGTGCAATTTCTAGGCTAATTGGTGTTCTGCAGCACATATGGAAATAAAAGTCGCTGGTGACAAATGCACCCATGCGTTGTTGCAGTGATGTAGACATTTATTACATCTGTTTATAGTATTTTAATAATAATTGCTAGAATTTTAGGGTGATGTCATATCTACCTTGTTTGGCCTGGACCCGTGTCTGAGCTACTCATACCAGTGCTACTCACTACAGTGCTGAGAATGATCCACCACCTAATTAACAACAATAATTATAATAACAGTAATAATAATATTGTTCTAATACCACGTTCCTAATGGTGTCCTCAATGGTGATGCCTCATTGCTCATGTGTTCATCATAGAGGCTAACTGGTCCTACTGATCTGTACCACGTGCCAGAGTTGTTGTTCTCCTCTGGCATCAATGGTCTGTGGGATACCACTGTTATGCTGTTGGGAGACGCTCAATGTACAAAAAGTCCACTTTTGGTACACCTTCACTATGGCATCTCTAGAACATCCAACAAAGCTGTTTTTGAGATGCTATCACCCTTCACTTGTATCCTATTATTATGCTATTTTGGACATCAGTCACATCCACTTCTTTTGACCGTGATGATGGTCTTACACTCTGCTACAAATGACTGGTGTGCTCACTTATTTATATGTGCAGCAGTCCTCACCATGTGCCATCTGTGACATCCGGGGCCAAACCATGGGTGGTCATAATGTTCTGATATGACCATGTATAGAACTGCCCATGTTATTCTTTATAAAAGTGAATAAAATTCTGCCTTTTCCTTTACACAAAGGTTGCAATTACCAAGAACCCTTGGCACATTTTGTTGGGAAAGTTAAACTTTTTTATACATAAATCACTGAAGTCTCAGTTCTTAGTATTCTCTGTGCTTCAGCTTGGCTGATAATGTATTCTTAAAAAAATGCGGAAGACTTTTGAGATGAGATTTTTTTCGTCTTCAGAAGTCTGCATCTATACGAGAGCCTTGAAGGGCACCTTTAGTGACATTGTGCCTCTCACAAGCTCATTTGCTTGAAGAACGGACTTGTTCCCATCCAATCAAGAGCTTGCTGAAGATGGCTGGCCTACTCATTTCTTGTGACAGGCTAATAAGCCTTGATTTATCCAGTTTAACCAGGACAGCCCTAATTGGACATTCTCCTTGTTGGCCTGCAAAGTGAGGTTTTGCTAAGAGATCGCATTTGTCATGATTGAGAACCCTCAGGAAGATCTAGAGTCATTTTATGTTGCTGTTGATCTTAAATCAGCAAGGTCATTGTAAGAAACTTCACATTTTTGGGCCTCTAAGAGAACGTTTTGGTCAGAAGGTAGCTGTAAAATGTGCAGACCCAGTAACAGTGCAATCTTTTTTTCCTTACAGAGGTTCTTTTTGAGGTTCTTCAGACCATCACATTAGTAGAATCCCTAAAAGCGCCCTTTTGCAAAAAGGGTCTTTCAAAACCATTAAGGCATTTGGAGAGCCTACCGAAGTCAGTCTTTCTTTAAAAGGCTTGTGGCTTCTGCAGGTTTTAAAGGCTCTGCACTCTAAAGAATAACCATTACAGATTCCTTATTACAGTTAACACAGTTACAATTACATTTCTGAAAAACCCCTAAATATCAAGAAAGTGATCTTTTTAAAAAGTAATTTATTGGACTTCAAAGAACGTTTAAATTGAAAAAAAAATCCTGCAGGTACTAATAAAGGTTCTGCTGATGTAACAATATCAGGAGCCCCTAAAAGATCTTCCTTTTCCAATTTGTCTCTTTAAACAATGGCTACAATAGTTCCAGTGTGTCTCCTCTGTGGTTCTTTAGCTATACAGTAAAAACTGTAAGAACATTCATGTCTTTGAACTTGGAGACGTTTAAGAGAACCTTGGATAGATAAATGGATTTTTGGACCACAACAAAGTTCCTCTTTCATTAGAATCCCAGATTACCAAACTGAACATCTTACTTTCGAGAAGAACCAGTTCAGTTGAGAAGACCGTTATGCTGGACCACTTGAAGAATAAAGAGGAAGAGGATCAGCAAGAAGTTGGAAGAATACAATCAGAGGAAATATTAATGAGCCATTCAGAGGCCTGAAGACCCAAATAGAAGACAGGATGTTGTGGAGAAACGCCGCCCATATGGTCATCAGGAATCTGAATTGAGTTGATGGAACTAATAAATGATCTTCCAGGACCCTTTTGTTTTTGGAGTGTAGACAATTTTCTGGTGAATTTGGATCATGTTTAGGGTCAAGGTTTGATCTGATGCAATGTAATTACAATTAACTATTCATTCATGGTCATTACATATGCAGGTCACTGCAGTCCCAAAGCAGTGACTCTCCAAAATGACTCAATGTCCAATCTATCTACACTGACCATATTGTCGCAATTTGTTGTTCTACTATTAGACTGTAGTCCATCTGTTTCTCTGTAAAAACTCTGTTCACCCTGTTCTTCAATAGTCAGGACCCCCACAGGACCAGCACAGAGCAGTTTTTATTTGGGTGGCTCATTCTCAACAGTGACACTGATGTGGTGGTGGTGGTGTGTTGAGTGGATCAGACACAGCAGTGCTGCTGGAGGTTTTAAACACTGTGTCCTCTCACTGTCCACTCCATTAGACACACCTACCTTGTTGGTCAAAAATGTCAACACACTATTAGGATTATAAAGAACATATGTCCAGTCAGGTGTGTCCAGTCTTTTGGCAGTGCTGGAGTAGGTCTGCAGAATGATGCTGAATGCATTTTTTGGAGAGTGAAGTGAAGCGTCAACTTCCAAAACCATTTCTGAAACTTGGTGAATAGCCAACCTGCAACTCTGGAGCAACTTTGGAAAGTAAATGTAAACACATGATTTGTGTCCTGGAGTTCAGAGATGCCATAATGGGGGAAAAAACGCTTTGGGACAGGAACATCATCAGGAAAAAACAAGCTACGCTTCCTTCAAGCGGTGCCGCCTCTTTATCACATCATAAACTGTATTATGTTTTGATTAATTTCAAATTGCTTGTCTTGCTTCAGTAGACTGTGAAATGCACTTTTCCTTTTGTAAATTTTCAATTTCTATGATTCCGTCCAGGACATGGAGGACGAGACAAGGAAAAGAAGGGGACCGAGGTTGGGTGGTATAATTAAGAAACCAAAGTATTAATACCAGCAACAGACCCCAATTCATCACTCACATGGTTAATTACATTGTTTATACAGATGTCCGTAAAATGGTTCGGGCTACGTTGGCTTGCTCGTTATGACGGCGGGGGGATATAATTCTTCAATTTCAAGGTAATGAGAAAACCGAGCATAGCGTATGTTCATTTTCTGAAGGCGAATAAGTCATTATGTGAGACAACATGGCTCCTTTATTAGAGTCTAAGGTCTGCTCAGGTGCTTAAAAAAGCGAGAATAATAAAAAAAATGCATCTAAAGTTTGTTAAAACACTAGCTGGTTGCTACGCAACTATATGGAGACCACCTTTAATGATCACCTCTCGCTGTATTTACAACTTTCTTCAAGTCGCCTGATTATCTATTGTGAATATTGTGCATGTCTTCACTTTTTTCCCCTTTAAAGGTCTTGTTTTTCTCTGAAAACAAGCAGAAGAAATTGCGAGGTCTATTATGAAGAGCTATCTCTTGCTCTTAAGCTCAATATTCTTCAACAGAACAGAAGCAACATCATGGGAACTATGTTTAATATTAATGGCTTTTCTAAGGCTCCTGACAAAAGTATTGAGACATTTGCTCATTCACTGTTTCTTCCCAAATCAAAGGTGTTAAGAAGAATTTATCCTGCACTGGAGTAGGGAAGCCTTTCTGCTAAATGTTGGTGCATTGCTGTGAGGCTTTTGATTGCATTCAGTCACAGTGAGGTCAGGATGTTGGATGATCACCACCCCACGACAACTTCCCCAACTCATCTTGAAAGCACTGGATGTAGTAGAGAACACAGTTCCATGCTGGGGGACTTTATACCCTCATGCCTGGCATTAAATATGGTGATACTGTATTTATTCTAAACAAAGACTAAAGACTAGTAGCAGACAGTGGGTCATTTTGTATTGTGGTGAAACCTCCAACCAATAGATGGCAATGTTAATCTTCATCCATTGGACTCTTCTGCTCTTAAACTTTGAGAGCTAATAAATAATGGCACAAGTCTTTCCCACGTTTAGTATTTTCACCAGCCCACATACACAGTAAATCTGTTAATTTAACTCTAATAGTGTTGATTTAACACTGGCAGATTTACTGTGTACCACTGTGGAATGACTAAATCCATGTGCCAGTACACAGTGTTAATTTAATCTGAATAAACAACCTAAGAATAATATTGTTGGCTAGCTACAGTTGGGTCAGTTTTGGCAAAGTAGGGTTGGAGTTGGTTACATTTTACATTGTAGGTTGAATTTGGGCCACACATGGCCCAGAGTTTGAATGCCATAATTTTTAAACATTACTCTTTTAGTCGGGCTCATTTTGGCTCAAAACAAAAATAGCACTTAACCATTTCATATCGTAGGTTGTATTTGGGCCACTTATGGTCAAGAGTATAAATACCATCACAATCTGTAAACATCCTAGACTTCTAGAGTTGGGCCAGTTTTGACCCACAGTACATTTGTCATTGCCATAACTGAACTTTTTTTATTTAGCCTGGAATTGTCACCTTGATTATAGTGTCACAATATATCACAATTTTTAATATCATAACTCCTGTATCATGATACATATCATTAGGTTCTTGCCAATACACCTCCTTAGTTTTTTGTGTCATAGTGCTCATATGCCAGAACACAGGTCATTGACATTATTCTTGTTTTAGATTTTGAACCATTTGAAACCACTGATTGCTCTTTACGTTATGTCAACATTTAAAGATGAATGGACACATAGAAAACATCCAGAATGATAATACTGAATGGAGATTTGCAGAGTCAGCCATGTTTCTCAAGAGAGCTCTATTAGCTCCAAATTGCTTCTATTCCACGAACTCTGTGGTATCTGGGTTCCATGCCAAAGTTGCAGAACCTCCAGTCTTCATATAAAGTGGATTATGGAGTCGTAACTTACTGACATATTATCAGCTTCCTCCTAAATCTTCCTCTTAACTTCTGAAAATACATTTACTGGCCAGTTTATTTGGAACTGCTCTTGTAGATCTACTTTGCTAGTGGACAGTGGCAAGACTCTGAACATAGACTGTATATTAAAGTAGCAATACCAATGGTTCCTCAGTGAATCAGTGAGGAAGGTAGAGGAAGGTCAGCTGTAGCTGTACACCTTCACTGGCCACTTTATTAGGTACACTCTACTACTGTCTCTGCCTTTACATCTACAAGGTGGACCAACAAGGTAGGTGTGTCTAATAGAGTGGCCATTGCATGTACATAAAAAAATATGGCATTTGCATTTCCATTTGATACATCTAAATGGAAGATTTACACCAGGATTATAGCCATTCACCAAAGTCCTGAAGCACAGTGGGTCAGGTAATTACAGTGCCACTAACAGCATTCACACGGTGTATCAGTTTACTTGCACAAAGCATGTTCAGACTAGCGGTCAGGATGGGCAATGTTAACCCGGGGAAAGGGCTGTGTGAAGACCAGCTGTCAGTTGTCTAGCCCTGCTCTAAAGTCAGGCCTAGGGGGGAGGGTGGGGTGGGGGTGTCTCCTGGGTGTCTGACTCACTCTCTAAGGCCTTCAGAGCAAGGCGCCTGGAGCCCACTGCTCTTTTATTAGATCACTGGGCTCTTCTGGGCCGCAGTGAAAATGTCAGCCGCAACACTAGTCATGTTCACCTCCACAGGCCTCCCAAGCCTCAACGACACCCCCAGAGCGTTCAGCTGCTGCCGCTAGCCACTTTGGTCCCCGTTGTTTGGCCCCTGCTCTGTTTTTCCCTTTATCTCCATGCTTAAGGGCTCAGAGTCTGGCTGGACAGCTAAACCATAAAGAACGGCGAGCACTGGCGGGAAAGGGAGGGCGGGAGGGATGAGGGAGCTTCCCTCTGAGGCAGAGAGAGAGTGACTACAGCAGAATGACAAGTAGATGCCTTCAAAAGCAATCATAAATCAATGACATGGCACACTGTTTTGTTTCTGTAAAGTGGTCATAGGGTCATGCTTGCTGGGGTAAAGGCAGATGCAGGGATTACCACCAACAGTTAACAGGCCAGTCATACACAGTACAGCTCTGCTATGCCCAGGCTCAAATTAAGGCATCCTAGAGCCCTGGGATCACTCTATATTGAGCTTCTTATCATATCCTATATTGATCATCCAAATCACTAAAAATATATTTGAATTCCTGGAGACATACATAAGACCACTCTTAAAAATAACCCTGCCATGCTTCTTCATTGTGCTATAATATCACTGTACGTTTCTTCATAGTGATGCTTCAAAAAAGTCAAACCCAACTAGAAACAACTGATCTGGAGGTTCATCAACAACAGTCTTATAATCATATAACTGTTTAGAATAACATTCAGGTCTCACAATATACAACAAATATCAAAATCTGAGGGATCACAGATGCTCAGCTTAGGCTTGCGCCCTTGCCCTTTTTGTGCTGATATTCCTCCAGATTCCTTACATCATTTAATGATATTATGCACTGTAGAGGGAGAAATATACAAATCCTTTCCAATCTTTCTTTGAGGAAGATTGTTTTAAAAGATCTCAATCATTTTCTCATGCACTTGCTGAAAAAGTGGAGAGTGTTTGCACATCTACACTCATCAAAGACTCATGGATGTAGCTTTTGTACTAAATCATAATTACAATCACCTATTGATGCCACTTGTTTGAAATCACATTATTTATTCTTTTTCTTTTCTCTCTCATTGACAGCACTAAATTTTTAGCTTTTTGGAATGTATTGCAGACCAGAAATAGATGAATACTAACAAATGAAATGAAATTGAGTTGAATGACTTAGGATCTGTAATGAATTTAAAATGAAAGTAAACATAAGATACATTTATTGATTAAAATATATTATATTTATTTATTAGTTTATTTATTTTCAACACTATCCAAACATTTTCTGATTTAGGGTTGTATTATACTCTGCCATGTAGGCTAAAAGCTTGCTCTAGAGGCTGCAGAGACCTCTATAACAGAGATTTAATTAGATATCTGGGACATTAGAAGAAATAATTAACATCAACATTCAAAGTATAATTCATTTTCCATAAACATCTCTTAAATTGATATTATTTCTCAAATTGATTTGAATGAAATGCACCTCGTGTCAAATTAAGTCAAAATTCCACAGCAGCCAACAAAATCAGCAAGTGTGGGCCAAAAGCGGAACATCATTTATTTGCTATCAGGATCTAAAATAACTAGAAAAGTGATGGTCTAAATCTTAAATAGTAAATTACCATTCATATTGTTCCAATAATCAATAATCATTCACATTTAATAGACACGTATCCAGAATGATCTGAACTCCAGGGTACATTTTCTGAAGTCTGTGATGGTTTGAGGTGCCATGTCATCTGCTGGAGATGGTCGACTTTGTTTTATCAAGTCTAGAGCAAATGCAACTGTCTACTCAGAGATTTTAGAGCACTTAATGCTTCCATCTGATGACAAGCTTTAAGAAGATTATAATTTCTGGGCCCCAAGTGGTTCAGCAGGCTACGACGCTGACACCAGGCCATCACAAGTTTGAATACCGGTCGTGCTGTTCACCATCAACAGCCAGGGCCCGAGAGGGCAAATATTGGCCGTGCTCTCTCAGGGCAGGTAGATGGCGCTCTCTCCCCATCACTTTCACATTACAGTGTCCGCAGGCCCAGGTGTCTACTGATCGGTCCATCAGAGCTGGAGTTACTGCGCTTCCTTCCGAGCGTTTTGGCTCCCCAGTGATGCCACGGGATGGGTTAATTGGCCACTACTACATTGGGAGGGGAAAAAATGGCAAAATAAAAAAATTAAGAAGATGATTATTTCCTTTTCCAGCAGTTGCCCACAGTGTCAAAACTACTAGTCACCATGATAGTACTGTGCTTGACTGACCAGCCATTTAATTAATGAGTTCAACGCCATACTGATCAACAATAAGGCAAAAAAAGGTTTGAAATGTGTTTTCTTATTACTTCACATGTAATGAATGTAAAATATTTAACACTTTTTGAATGAAATTATGAACAAAAATGAACTTTTTCAAAATATTAGAATTTTTGTATTGTATATCTGGTTAGTACACATACAGTATGTGCTTTTGTCTCCCATTGCTCAGTCTCATTATTCTTTCTGTTGTTCCAGGCGTTTAGTTTCAGTCTTTGGGGAAGTGCGACCTTGACACTCATCTGTGACTCAACTTCTCTCTATCAGACACACACAAATGCTATCACACACACACCCTCATCGCTCGCTCTCCCTATTTAACAAGCCTAGACAAGCTGTCAGGCCTCTGAAACTCTCTTATGACCTCTAAGCTAAGGACAGGGAGGATAATGGTCTTAACCCTTGCTCGATACACCCAAGCACACGTATTCTTTTTTTCTCCAGCACCAGATTGAGACGGACTGGGTGGATCAGGTAAGGAGAAGCTAAATGGATAATACAATCATATAAGGCGATGCCGTGACTGGCCCAGACGAAGATGATGAATTGCATTGTGTGCTAGAACTGAAAGCGGTTGTAATAGATTAAAATGGTATTTCCATGCGGTCTCGTCCTGTGTGCGCCCTCACTCTTGTAAATGAAATGGACCAGGTTCATTAATTCATCATTCATCAATTGCTGGGAACATTAGAGAGAGGACTTTCAAGTGCAGGCCGAAGAAGAAGGTTCCATTAAATGTCTATGAGAAATCGAACAAACGCATGGGTCCCATTACCAAGTTGCTATAATTGTAGCCTAATTTGCAGTGATTGCTACAGACTTTGGTTGGGTCATGCCTATCTTATACTTATAGACCTGTCCAATCTACAATTCGCATTCACATCCAAACTCCACTACTTGGACTTCTTTCCGCATTCAGTCTCCTGCGAAACATTTCATTTGCTCAATTGCTGTCTACTGCTTGATGTGACAAGCATAATAAGTCTGGATTTAGCTTATATTGCCAGTTGCAGCAGATATGCATCCATGTTTGGAGATCAATCCTTATCAGACAAGCATCCATGCATGCCTGTACCTGAACTGAATAAGTATACACTTGCATTGATAATAAAAGGCCTACATTTCACACTGTTCACCAGTCACAACAGTAGAAACATCAACCATGTAGTGCAAGGATGCTGGAGATCTACCTTCCTGCAGAATCAAGCCTGACTCACACTACAAAATCTGACCAATTTTGAGGCTGGTTCGCTCCTCCCAACAATGGTAAAAGGTCTGATTTCAGAGTGATCATGACCAATTATCTTCCCAGATGATCCTGTAGTGTGTGGTGTCTATAATCCAATATGTACTCTTCTAATCTCCTCCCTCACAAGTAGCACTGAAATGGCCTAACTGTGAACCATCGTGTTTGTTTACAACAATCTCCGGCTTCTTTTGCGATATAGCAGTTTGCGAGAAACTCCTTGGAGATTTTGAGGATCTGAGCTGTTGGTCCATGTGTGCATAATCTGAAAGTGTGCTGTGTTTCATTTCAGGACACATGGTGTAATGTGGCTGCCTTTATGACTAACAATGATCAAGGACTGAAAAACCAGTAAAAAATTGCATTATCGATGAGGTGTCTAATGTTTTCAACATCGTTTAGGATTTTTTTATCCCATACTGTGAGCTAGGCTTTAGCTTCAATCTTAATCTAATACACCCTACTGAGGTAATGAAGACTTTTACAGTGAACCATACACCAGAGTCATGTGTGTTAGATTAGGGAGGTAGATATCCAGGACCAGCCCTGATGCAGCATTAACAATTGGGAATACAATGAACTGCAAACTGTCCTTGGAAATGTCAAAGAAATCTTTCCCTGAACTGGGAATTCTTACTTATAAATTTTGTATGATATCCTCAACTCTGAGCTCAGATTATAATGAAATTTGTTTATAAAGTAATAAGTCAAAATACAAGTGTTGGTTTCCACCCAGAGTGGATGGATGTACTAGAGACATGTTGTGCTGTATATATTTAAAAAAATATTTTTTGCTGCAAATACTGCTTTTTAACAGAGTGTATCTGTTTTATTTACAGTAAGTCACTGTAAACAAAACAGCTCTTGAATACAACACTCACAGTAGCCTAAAAGCATACTGTAATGTCTTATACTGTACATTGCAATTGTATAGCATTGCACAGATTCCAGTATTTTATTGTACATTTTTCATATTTTTTATAGTATCAAGACTATAAAAGTCAAGAGACCCACATCCACAGCCTAATCAGTGAGATCAAGTGAAAGTGACACATTGGTCACTGTTCTTGTATACACACATGAATGGTCTGCTATCCCCAGTGCCCAAGGAGCAGTTGGGGGTTAGGTGCCTTGCTTAAGAGCACTTCAGTCATGTCCTGTCAGTTCAGGAGGACACAAGGCTGGTTCCTTATGCCCACAGCTGCCCAGTGGCTACCCCCAAGCCAGCATGGTTGATGTAAACAATGACAATGTGGAGTGTTTCTGATGTACTACAAGGAACACCTGAAAACAAGCCTCTGACTGTATTTGAATGCTATTAGGGATGGTCTACAATACAACTACTAGTGAACCAATAAGGAAGGTGCTATTCTGTTTGGATGTGCTCACTTATCTAAATAGTCAATGAAAGCATGGCAATGAGGTACAGCAAACAGATATGAAAGCTCAAATAAAGATAAAGCTACACACAAGTACTTCAAGTTGTGGTTTCACCTTGCAGATATTAGGTCAGTCAAGGGGGTTTCTGTTCTCATGGCAACGTCCATGAAATCATATATGGTGTAGCACCTTCATCGAAAACAGTATTGATTGCATTCCAGCCCTCGCAGCCACAGCCGTAAAGTGCAAGTGCTAATTAAGAGCAGGCAGCGAGGACCAGGGTTTAGAGGAACAGAATTCAAAACCTCCTCAATTCCTTTCAATTCTTTTCCAATAACAAAAAACTCTCACGTCTGAACAACACGCTAAAATCAATTTACGCACTTCAAACACGGCATGGCCCAACGCCGGTGCTGGATCAGGAGTCGACTGGCAAGAGGGAGGGAGTTCTGTCTCTTTCCTACACTTGGATCCTTCGGTCACATTTTGCCATTGAAGGAGCCAGTTGATTATAATGATTTCTTTCCACCGGCGCGTTTTTCCCTGTCATTGAGCGCCGCAGTTGATTTGCTCGACTGCACATTGATTAACCTCTCCGAGTGAAGAAAAGATTTGTAAAGATACTGAGTGGCTCTCAAAGCACTTCCATCAACCTTTGTTGAAGCGCTCGCACCAGCACGTCAACTCATTTCCATGCGAACAAAGGGACGCGGGTTTCTCCGGCCGCAAATAAATATTTATGAAGGCTTTACGTTGAAGAGCCTGGTGAAAACGTCTTCTCAATTACACAAGTCATGAGATGCTGGCATCAGCAATACTCCCCAACATCGCCGCGGTGTGGGCCTGAGTCGATTTATTTATTTATTTATTTATTTATTTATTTATTTATTTGCATTTTTATCTGAATTATATTACTGTTCTTGTTTTTTTAGCTTGTTGTTTTTAGCTTTTTTCAATTGATGCACCATGTCCTTGTAGCAACAGATTTTTCCCCATAGGAATGAATGGGGTGAAAAAGCTTTTTGTCATTCTTCAAATGAAACAATGATACAAATACACTGTAACATCCAAACAACCACATGCGGTATGACAGCAACAACCTGGCAACATCTGAGCAACCTCCTGAGGCACCATAGTAACCGCCTGGGATACCATAGCAACTGGCTAGCAACCACCTAGCAACACCCCAGCAACCACTAAGCAACATTATGGCAACCACCATAGTAATCACCTGGCTACACTATAGCACCAGTCTAGCATCCACTTAGCAAAGTCTTAGCAAGCATATATTTGGGAACAATATAATGATTTGCACTAAAAGACACAAAGCACCGCACAATATGTGTCACAGTGGTTTTGTCCACCACATACTGTATGTTAGTACCTGACCTCCAGTAAATGGCACTGTTTCATTGCTGATCTGTCTGTCTGTCTCTGTATATCTCTATTTGTCTCTCTCTCTCTCTCTCTCTCTCATATATATATATATATATATATATATATATATATATATATATATATATATATATATATATATATAGAGAGAGAGAGAGAGAGAGAGAGAGAGAATCTAGCTCTTTTTCTGTCTATCTATCTATATGTCTGTCTATATGTTTATCTGTCTGTCTACAATACATTATGAGTACCAGATTCACTAAAAGCAGTTTCTTACATGTTGATAAGTTTATTCAATAGCAGGAGTGAACTGTGGATTACTATGGACAACACATTCATAAATTCCCATTTTTTAATTATAAACTGTACATAATTCTGTCTTTCCTCCAGCCTGTAGAGGTATAAATAAGTCTTGCTTTTCTATTTTCCAGATTATTGTACCTGCACTCTTTGCCATGTCATTATTTTGCTTCCAGTCATGTCAGCACCGGTGGCTTTAGTTTGTTAAATTGGCACTATGTTGGTACTACAGTGGCCATGTCTGAAATAAACCAGCAGGCTAATCCGTGGCACTTTTCCTTGAATATTTATATCTGGATGTCTGGGGCATGTGCCAGAAAAAGCACATTTGATGTCTACCTGTGTTTGATGCTCAGGTTTTATGAGGTAAAAGCGCCTGGAGGACGTCCACCCTCGTTACGCTTGCTCTTTGATATCCCTCCTCGTCTATAGGTTTTTGATGAGCTGTTGCGTCTATGGCTCCGCGTGCAGTTGCACCTTTTTATGACTTACAATGAACGTTCAAGGACCAATCTGCTTTATATGACCCGTTAAGTGTAGTTTGCAGACATCCGTGGTTTTTATGTTTCCTCTCCAGTACCAGCAAGATTCAGGAAAAAATTAAAAAATGAAGTGGCTTGTTGCCCAAATTAAAAAGACACGATTTATTCAACCCTGCCAATTTCACAGCAGTTAACGCCCACCTGTGGCAGCATCTCAGACAGAACTAGTTGAGTACGATGAATGGATTATTTGAAGTAGGCCTTCTTATCCCACCTACAAGCACAGAAGACCACCTGCATCATCCAAAGCTGTTATTTGTAATGTATTTGGTTTAAAATAACTTCAGTATGATCTCAGCCAGACCTATTTATACTGTATATACACTACTACTCAAAAGTTAAGATTTTAGTATCACTGATGTCAGTTAAGTATCACTGATGCTTCTGATACTTTTATGGAAGAAGGGTGAAGTAGGGCAGTAGGCTTTAGTACAGCTGTTTACTTTCCACTCAAAGTTTCATGCAAAGCATCATGTGATGGAGGAATATGGTGGATATGTCCATTGAGCAGCATCAGTGTTGTAGCACTTATTTAACTAATGTTGAACATGAAATGTTTAATGTTTTCACAGATCTTCTATTCTACTGATTAATAGTTGACTAATATCTCCTATTCTAGTAATTAATAGCATTTATTGAGGTTGTTAATGGACTAATATCTCCTATTCTAGTAAGTAATAGTGTTTATTGAGGTTGTTTATGAACTAATATCTCCTATTCTAGTGATCAATAGTGTTTATTGAGGTTGTGTATAGACCAATATCTCAAATTATAGTGATTAATAGTGTTTATTGAGGTTGTTTAAGGACTAATTTCCTATTCTAGTCATTAATAGTGTTTATTGAGGTTGTTTATGGACTAATATCTCTTATTGTAGTGATTAATAGTATAGATTGAGGTTATTTATTGACTAATATCTCCTATTCTAGTGATTAATAGTGTTTATTGAGGATGTTTATGAACTAATATATTCTATTCTAGTCATTAATAGTGTTTATTGAGGTTGTTTATGGACTAATTTTCCTATTCTATTGATTAATAGTGCATACTGAGATTGTTTATGGACTAATATCTCCTATTCTAGTAATTAATAGCATTAATTGAGGTTGTTTATGAACTAATATCAAGTGCCCTAATGTGTTAAATATGTAGAAATGTATAAATGTGTATATATGAGAGTAAAAAGCTGTAATAAAGTCTATAAACTGTCAATAACTTGTGGGAGACACCAAAACTGTGCTAAAAATGTGGTGACTCTATCTTACATCACCTGTCTAAAGTAGAAGACTGATGATCGGGAGCAGCAGTTATTGTGGTTCTGATGGCTTGAAGTTCTCATGGCTTTCAAAGATAATTTTGACCACAAACTTTTGAGTGGTAGTGTGCAGTACATATCTAAAAAAACAAAAGCCTGTGATAAAAGTAAGCAGTGTACAGGAATCCTCTTTGAAGTAGTCATGAAAATATACCCATCAAGTGAGGACTGTGAAGGAAATAAACATAATAAAAAACAAAGTCAAAGAGAATTTGGCAGCTTCAGCTTGGAGCTTCAAAATTTCAAGCCATAGCTTTGCCTTAGGCCAAGTCATAAAGTATGCACAGCCCAAAATAATTTCAATATGCTTGTTAAAAGGACCGTTTCCCAGCAACGTTGTTTCAGACCAAATTAAACTGCTTTATTTTGTTTTCTTCATCGAGACTCATGATCAGTTCTGCTTTTCATCTCAAATGCCCCAGGTCTAAAGATAAAATACACAAAAAAAAGCTTTTTAGAGATATAAATACAGCAATCAGCTATCAACACTAATTGACTATTTCATCTATGTTGGTCATACAGGTGCACTTTGTAGTTCTACAATTACAGTAGTCCATCTGTTTCTCTGTGTATTTAGTTCACCCTGTTCTTCACTGGTAAGGCCACCACAGGACTATGTATCATTTGGTTGGATCATTCTCAACAGTGACACTGACGTGGTGATGGTGTGTTAGCGTGTGTTGAGTGGACACAGCAGTAGAGTTGATGGACCTCACTGATAAATGACTACACAATGGCCAACACAAAGTGTGCAAACAGATGAGCTACTGTTTTAGACTTTGACTACAGCTACAATGTGAACCAGTGACATAGATGAGTGGACACTGCAGCTGTGCACTAAACATGCATTAACACACCACCACCACATCAGTGTCACTGCAGTGCTGAGAAATGCAGCAACTTGTGTTGGTCCTCTGGTCCTGCATGATGCTGTAGTGGCACTGAGGTCCACTGATCCACTCAACATGCATAAACACACAACCAGAACATCAGTAGCTGCTCTGTGGGGGTCCTGACCATATACAGTATAATCAGTGTAGGAAGTGTAGGTCAGTGTAGGAAAAATGAACAATGAGAGCACACACAAGGAGGTGGTTTTAATGTTATGGCTTAACATTTCCAAATTACACCAACATAAGAGATAACAGCAATGACATCTTATGATAATACAGAAAAAAAGATGGATATGGGTAAGATGTTCATCTCCTGTATTATTAGCCTTTCAGACCAGGTTGAGCAGTTGTTGTACAGGGGATTCTCTGTCAACTTACTGTGAGAACAGCTGAGGACAATAGCTCATTGTTGGCACCGTGTGCAGCCATGTCTATTTCAGATTTTTTCCTTTTATAGTGTGCCATAGGACAGACTAGTGGACCTGATCTCTCCTCCCTGGGGTGAGATGATATAAAAGCTTTGACAGACAATCTCTGCCTCTGTGCTCTGAGCTTCCACCTATTGCCTGACCCATCTCGCCATTTCTGACCTCCGCCAAGAACAAGGAGGCTCTTCTTCTCTAAGGCACCATGGCCCCCAAGAAAGTAGAAGTCAAGAAGCCAGAACCCAAGAAGCCGGAACCTAAAAAGGAGGCAGCCCCGGCCCCTGCAACCACCAAGCTGGCACCTCCAGCTGAGCCTGAGCCCCCAAAGGAGCCTGTGTTTGACCCCAAGAGCATCATTCTGGAATACACCGCTGACCAGATTGAGGAGTTCAAGGAAGCTTTTCAACTGTTTGACCGCACACCCAAAGGTGAGATGAAGATAACCTACGCCCAATGTGGGGATGTGATGAGGGCTCTTGGCCAAAACCCCACCAATGCAGATGTGCTGAGGGTTCTGGGCAAGCCACGACCAGAGGAGATGAGCTCAAAGCTGGTGGACTTTGAGACCTTCTTGCCAATGCTCCAGCACATCTCCCGCTCAAAGGATCAGGGCAACTTTGAGGACTTTGTTGAAGGTCTGAGAGTTTTTGATAAGGAAGGCAATGGAACCATCATGGGGGCAGAGTTGAGGCACGTTCTGGCCACTCTTGGAGAGAGGATGACCGAGGATGAGGTAGACCGACTGATGGCAGGACAAGAGGATGCCAATGGCTGCATCAACTATTCATCTTTTGTTAAGCATATTCTGTCTGGTTGAGTTGGACACAACTAATGAAGGCCAATGTTTAGGCTTTCATCCTCTAGTGTTTTGACCCCAACTTGTACTCGCCTGTTTACATCTGGACTCAATCAGTGGTAGAGGCCATTTGATTTATTTGGACAATTAATAATTTTTTTGATTGTTGTCATTATGTTTTGTTGACATTGTTCCTATTTGCATGTTTAAACATAATTGGAATCATATGCATGCATTTCTGAAAGCATTCAGACATTAAGACATTGGCCATTCATAGAAAAAAACTGTCATCTTTAATGCAAAACACTGGAAGCAATTTTGTAGCCTGTCAACCAATGTGGCAATAAATAAATAAGTAGTCTCACTCGCTTCATATCTGGAAGTTTGTGTGTTGCTCCCATTGGTGGCAAAGTCCATGCAAGAGTGTCAGACCATAAAGAGATTAATGACTGGAGAAGGTTTGAGTTGAAGTGGTCAGATGCCATTAAATCAGGTTACGTTTTCTGAAAATGCTTGAAAACTCCTGTTTTTTCCTGTTTGTTCATGCAGGTTAAAATGAATCAAAATCAATGTGCATCAAATCAGTTTTGCTCAACAACATAGTGTAAAATTAAAAAATATATAATATTGTTAAAATGCTCACTGTTGTTCATAAATTAATTCAAAAAGGAAACTGTCATATTTTATGTTTATTACATGTTTTAATGTTGATCAGTATGGCTACAGTTCATTTAAATCCGTCTGATATTTGCTATTGAATATGTGAATTTGTATTGAAATTGTAAACTGTAATATATTTTATATGACTTACATATAAAGTGACTAATGTATTTTAATGTAAATATTGTTTGAATAGTAATTTATTCCAAATGAAATATTGTAAAAATTCTGATTTTCATGAGCTATAAGTCATACTGATCATCATTAAAACATAAAATGTTGCAATACATGTAATGAATATTAAATATTTGACAGAATACCTTCTTCATTTAAATTATGAATGTAAATGATAAAATTAGGATTGTCAAATGTTATCTCACTGACAACAAGTCAATTTGATAAATATTTGACTCTTGATACATTTTTTAACATAATTTTATGTATTTTCAGTCTTTTGACATGTTGCATAACCCATAGTTCCAGGTTGAGTTACGTGCTAGATTTTCAGAATGAGTTTACAATCATTTACAGCTGATTTCAGATCAGTAAAAGCTCCAGAGGAACTATAAAACACCATAGATATGGGACATATATTTTCAAGTTTTCAAAGAAAAATCTGAGTTTCAGACTCAAAAGAGTCAAAAGCTATGAATATTCAGCTTTATTAGATTGTTTAGATGTTTATGAAAAATGTATTCAGTTTTAAAAAGTCAAATTCATAAAAAGAGCATATTGAACAGCATCCTAGTGTAAAGCACACATGCTGGCTTGCAGGACTTCCCAAACAGAATGTTTCTAATGTAGAAATAATAAATATATGGAAGTTAATTTATTAATATGTATGTTATTTCTATCTGTCTTAAAGGTCACACTTGATAAAAATAATCTTTTTTAGACTATTTTAATCTATTTAGACTTATGGGCAAACCTGCCAAGGGTTATAGGTTTATACGTAAACACCACATGGCCTACACATAGACATATGATACAGAAAAGTCAGAGTTAGAAAGTCTCTAACCTCAGACTAATCTAGGAAGGTCCAGAGACTGAGTGCTAGAGATGAACAGTCAGGGCTGAGAAAAAAACCCAGGTTTACAGCAGAGTTCGACTTGCAGTGTCAAAAAAAAAATGGCTCCATCTCAAACACACTGGGAGAAGACTTTAAATAAAGCAGTCACAGCTGCATACAATAACAGCTAATTACTAGTACTAGTGAATCAGAAATGAAGAGCTTGTCCTTTGCAGCCATA